>JAVSBS010008066.1:0-32047 GCA_033124195.1 Coracias cyanogaster | reverse complement strand
GTGGAACTTCCTGTGCTCTAGCTTGCATCCATTGCCCCTTGTCCTATCGCAGGGCACAAGTGAAAAGAGGTTGCCCCAAACGAGAACCTTTACTAAAGTTTTGAAGCAGGGAAAGTGGTGAGGGACGCAGGAGAACAGGACTTTAGGTGAACTTTGGAGGCCATCTGCTAGTGCTGAGTAGCCTCTACTATGTGCATCTGTGTTCAGTAAGGTTGCAAGATGCATTAAGGTTGCATCTTTTGCTTTTTTTTGTTTTATTGCAGTGTTCAGGCAGGCTCATCTTCTCTTTTATATAACAGAACTAGACCAAAGCGTAGGATTTTCTTAGCTGCTGGGAAAACATGGCATGTTTTTCTGGTCCTCCGTGAGTCAACAGTATGCTTGGAACTGGTCATTTCCAAGGGAGGTGTTGACACTTATGTTACATTAAGAAGCAAAAAAAAAGTAATTTGGCATTCATGGAAGAAAAAAATACTTTTTCTCTAGAAAAAAAAGAATGGAGTCAGAGCATAGGACAGGGATGCTATATACCTTAAAATGGACTGTATTTAGTGTGACAGTGGGATGACAATGTACAGGATTGGATCAAATTAATCTATGCTGTCGTAATTTTGACTTTTGTTTATTAGTCATTTCAAAACTTACACTTGATCTTAATAGGCAGCATAATGGAAACAATAGGCTTTCAGCCGAGGGAAGTTTTTGGCTGAGTGTTGTGATTGTGAATGAAAACTCTTTTCCCCTATTGGACATATATCATTCTAAAATAATATTGGTATTGTTAAGAAGCATGATGTCTGTTGACCTTTAGGGGAGGGGAAGTGTAAGGCTAACAAGTTAAATGCCATTGAAAACAAGTAAATCATGAATTCAAACTGGTTTATGCATCTATAATTTAAGGAAGAAATTTGGAGATATAGGATAAGATCCAGGACTAAACTGCTGAAAGAGAAAGACTAAAGTAGTCAACTTCAGTTGATTAAAGATATTCTGATCTTGTTTTTCTCTAGTGTCTTGAACCTACTAAAGTTCACTTAGTATGTAATGGAAAAAACAACTGGTTTGATAGCAAAATACAGGAAATGCCTTCGGTCACGGCCAATTACAGTAGCAGCTTTTCTTCTGCTGTTTTTATTTTTTTAGAATGCTCTTTCTGTGTGCCTGAAACAATGTAGAATAATAATGCTTTGGAGCCCTTTATGTGGTGTGTCCAAGTAGAGCAATTACACGTCTGGCTTTTTGATGAATATGCATGTTGGGAGTTTTTGCAGTCAGGAGAGTGCCATATGACATAAGTGAGAAAAATTAAGAATTATTATAGAGCATAACTTCAAAGCCTAGCAAACTGTGTGTATATGTGGCAATTCCACCACGAGTAACAAGACAAATACAGGTCTTTTTAAAAATCCACCTTTATTGGCTTGCTCTTACAAAAATGGAAGTTTTACAACTAATTTGAATGAAATCTGTAGCTGGAAGACGGTAAGCTGGGAAGCTGCTTATAGTGAATATACACAGAGGCTCAGATTCATCTCACCTAACTTTAGGAATGCAATTGAGGCTTCCAAGTCAGGATCCTGCTTGTCCTGGAGTGCGTTTACAGTCAGTGGAGAAGGGTAGGCATCTCTAGGGATCTGTGCAGCCCACATGTTCCATGGCTACTTGGAGATTTCTGTGCAGATGGCCATGGAGGGAGCATGGGGCAAGATGTAGTACCTCGATTAAACCCTAATGTCTGGTGGGATAAATCTGGGTCAGAATCTTGGAAAATACAGGAAGAAAATTACCATAAAGCCAGAGCAAAATGTTTCAGAGCTCTACTTACTTTCCTGTTTCATGTAAATTTTAAAACTGGAGGGACTTGTGGTTAATTGCATTATATCCTTTTATTCTATTATTATTAGATATTCCTAATATCTATATAAGGCAGTAATAAATCCTTCTTCTGGGTTGTTAAGAGTTACAAGGCTTCATTGCTGAGACAGCTGAATGAGAACTGCTGTAGAAATGCAAGACGCTACCTGGGTAGACATGCATTTGTTGGCTGTGTGTTCTTGTATTTTGTGTAAGAAGGCTTCACTCCAAAATAAGAAAGAGAAGAAATAATTTTAGTCCCTATGCTTAGGCACGGAAACTGCATGCCTGAAACCCAAGCACTCTGTTCTTTATGTTTGCATAATTTGTATTCCATTGTTGTTCAAATGATAGTAATTTTGTCATCCTACCTACTAAGGTCACTGGGGAAAAACAAAGCATTGCTTTTGGTTTCCAAGGAGAAACTTTTGAACAGATCCGAATTTAATTATTCTGTCTATTGATAAATTTACTTTCTACGGTTCTGGTAACATTTTTTCAGAACTGAGTTTTTGAAACTTGAACTGACAAGTTTTTCTATCTTCATGCCACCCTTTCACTGTCTTTCATCAAGTGGATTTATCAAGTAATGATTTAGTATTGTTTTGTTTAAAAGGATTATAGACATACATAGTAGGCACTTTCAGTTTGTGCTCCACCTAACCTATTGTTATAATACACAATCTTATTTTTGTTATTTGAGATACAAAATTAAGAGCACAAATCATTGAACCTCACAGAGTAGATAGAATACTGCAGCTTGAGTCAGTCCTTGGCTAAGCCTGGAGACCTCTATTGTCTTCAGTGGGATTACTGAGGTGTCAGTGAGGACAAGGTTTATCACATTACATATTTAGCAATGACTTAACACATTGCCTTTGTAGCAGAGGCTGAAACAGTAAATATCATTAGTGGTAGTACAGATTTCACCCTCTCATTCCCAGCCTGAATACTTAGAGCCAGTTAGGAATTTTTCAGCTAAAGTCTTCAAGAAAAAAGATAGAAAATGGTGGTTTTTAACAAAAGTGGAGACAGTGAGAAAGAAATAAGAAAATCCCTGAGTAAACTGCTAGTAGCCTTAATGTCAGGGCACTCATGGGGGTGGTGGGGGACCGGGACAGGACAACTAGGCACCTCAGTCTAAGTTCAGAGCCAGTTGCTCTCCTGAGCACCAGGCCATCAGCTGGTCACACATTACTTTCACAAAACCTTTGGACAGTCTGTGTTTCACCCAGAATGAAACACAAATGACTTACAAAATCTCAAGAAACCATACAAAATAAGAAAATCATTTGCTATTTAGTTTAGCTGCAAGTTTCTGAGGCAAATTGTTTGTCCTATACAACAGGCCTAATGTGAAGCCAGCTCCATTAGTGACAGTTCTTGGACAAAAATTGTAGGCCTATGGGCCATGGGAAGGCAGAGTTGCCACTGGGATCCAACACAGAACTTGTCCAAATTGGGGCTTTGGCAGGGGGCCAAGAGGCACAGTTGCAGTGCTACATCCCATTCCTGCCTCAGGCTCATGGAAAAATTGTTGCATTCCCAGGTAGGGGATATGGAAGGATGGTGTTTATAAAGCAGCGTGGTGTGAAAGGCAACACTCTCTTGAAAAATAAATAGGGACCACTTCTTTCTGTGCTTAGCCAATCTTTGAGAATGTTTTACATAATGCATATTTAAACTTGTACATATTTCACTTATGCTCACAAATAAAAATGTGGAAATAATAAGAAAGGAAAAGGCACACAAAGGAAAGCTGTTAAGTATGATATATTTATTTGTCTGCACATTATTTTAAGGAAACTCAGCATAATAAGATAAGCAGATCAGGCACTCTAATGTCCTAAACTGCTACCGACAATTGTAATGAGGTTATGGTTAAAGCCATTAAAAAGCTTTATAGAAATTATTTTATAGAAGATGTTTTTATGCTACAAGAAAAGCCATTGGTTTCCTTAAGCCACTGGAAATGAATATTAAACCTTTGTTCAATATGCCATTAAGACACCAGTAAGGGCCACATGATGAACACGTGACCTTTTTCTCCATCTCAGGACCTTGCTGATACAAAAGTTTTCTGAATGGTAGACGTCACTGGAGCGGGTGATGTTATACATCATGCAAGCCATACCTTTGCCTTCTACTACTAGGGTTTACAGAGCCACTGATGGCAATTGTGTGTTTATCTCTGATGTCCTTGGTGGGTATATAGCAAACTGCCTTTTTGCTACATCCCTCTTACCGTCTCCCTTAGTCTTTCCGCACTATCCCTTAGTCCAGGAAATATTTGTGCAAATGGCAGGGGGATGGATGCTGTCTATATAAGGAAAGTATAGGGGTGTGTGTGTTTAAAAGGAAAGATGCCTGACAGAGAGTGCCACTACTGTCACATTGAAAGTCAGTGTTTCCCATTCATGTTTACTCTACTATCTGAACTATCACTGTTTTCTTTGATGAAAAGTAGCTACAGTATCTCTGACTTTATCTGAAACCAGGTCTGTGCTCTTAATGTATCTGCCGCTAGCAGATGCACATCAATATAAGGTGGATTCACTTTATTCCAGACTTGGCATTGCTGAATTGTAGCAGTTTTCAATTTTGCACAGCAGGTTTTCCTGTATGTTGCTTAGTACAGATCTGCTATGGCTTTCACAATAGATAGTGTCTTTATTTTTTGATAATATCATGTAGCAGTGACAAAGAAAATGTTATCTCATAAATCCAGTAATTACTTAATGGGACAACATAAAAGCAAAGCAGAAAAATTCCAAGACTTTCAGATAAGCACAGGTAAAACTTCCTGAGATGACCTACAGCAACGAAAGCAGCAGAACCGTCTCACCTTTAGTCTCACTCAGGTTTCTCCCTACTCCCCCCTGCTAATGAAAACTGCCCTACTGTCATGAATCCTCTTAAAAGCATGAATAGTCCAACACATGTCGTGTTTCTTACTCCATGGATAAGGAAGGTTCCATCAGCTGGTCGAACCTGACATCCAAGGACACTGCCACTATGCATGTTTATGCTCAGTAACATCAGAAAGTATGGGCTCCTTCTTTCCCATACAGTTTTTCAAATGGGAAAAAAAAAAATTATTAGTTTGCATTTTCTTAGAAGTTATGGTTTGGATTTTCCCATTTATCTCTGATCTCTTGAAGGAGGGGAGAAAAGTCTTGTTGATGTGTTATGACTAAAATACTTAGAGCAACAAAAGAATCTACTAGGGAAGTGCAGTCCTAATATATCTGTACCATAGTTTATGTATGGAAACTGAGATTAAGCTGGTGAGAGCTAATTGCTAAAGAAGCTAACATCAGAACATTAAAATTGTTGACATTTCTTTTTGTTTTCTGACCAGTTCCATATGTAACTCCATCTTGCTCAGATTGTAACTTACTACATTAGTTATCAGTATTTTGAGGACACCAATGTGTTCAAAGAACTGAGACAAAGATTTTGGTGAATTTATCAGTCTTCCAGAAGATGCTGTTTCAGACAAGTGTGTGGTACAAATGATCCAAGTTCTGTGATATTTACTACTTGTGATAGAAATTCATGTTGAAAATACAACATTAACTGGAATTATAGCAAAGAGTGTGTTTGTGCTGGGTACAGGAGAGAAGTTGCAGGTGAGAGTCTTTGTCACAAAAGCAGTTTGGATACCACTGAGTAAGTTAAAAGATAATTCTAGGAATGCAGAAGTCTTACCTTAATTAAAAAGAAAAAAAAATTCGTCTCACTCATGGAAATTATTAATTGATACAATGAGCAAGTTGCCTTCAGTTATTAATTTCTAACTGTAGTAACTAGAGAATAATTCTCATGGTTTTCCATGTTGTTGGAGGAAGTTTCCCCTTTTACATTCTGTGGTTTCTTCCATGAACAGCTTGTCTATTTAAAACCTGCAGAGAGGATGTGATTTTCCCGTGCAGGGGAACAATGGCAATGGCAGTGATTTCACATACACTAGTAAAAGGATTTGTTGCAGTTGAAAGTCACCAAAACAAAAGGTTTTTCAATAGCTACATACTTCAGACTTGTCTTGCATTCAGATCTTTCCGCTTTGATGATCTGTAGATGTTTAGTAAGGTATAGTCCTTCATTGAACTTTCACCCTATAAAGAAACATTCTTGCTTCCAATGTCTGTATTTGTAGCTAATTATTATAATGCTTCATTCTGACCTGCACTGTGAAATGTTTATGCTTTCTAGTTTTGTTGCTTATTCAACAGTTAGAGTAGAAGTAGATGCTGTGAAGATACTTCGTTGTAAAGTGATTGCTTAAACCAGCTTGTGATCATGTTTCTCAGCTACTTGATCTTGTTCTTCAAATACAGATTTATTTAGTCACTAATGTTTACCATGTTCAAAGGCTACTGTTAGTAATGTTTGGCAGTCTTTCTGATTTTACTGGTCAAAACCCATCTTGACTGTTTAATTGCCTTACTTTCAACAAGAAAATTATCTGTTATCTAAATGACACGTATGACACATACAGCAACACACACAAGGCATTTATCTTGCTCGCTGCTGTTGGGAATCAGACTTAAGAACACCATCCTGTGAAGCACTCATCCACCGAGCGTTTGTAGGAAGCCAGGGCAGTCGGTGTCTCATGGCACTGGCATGCAGAGGAAGGAGTCAGCATTATGGAGGTTTGCTTGCAGGTTACCTGCAGTCTGCCCACTCCTGTGTTCCAACTTGCACAAACCTTACTGCTATAATCCTGATTCTTTCTTGAGATCCTGCCAATCATTCCAGCTTCTGAGGTGATTGTGATGCTGGCAGGTATCCAGAAATAGAAACCAAGGCTTAAATTTCTGTTTAAAGCTTTGAGGAAAAAATAAACAAACCCAAACAAAACATTTTATGCAATTGACTGCTCAAGTCAACTGAACTGACTGTATGTTGGCAAACAAACAAAGGAGAAAAATAGCTTAATGTAGCCTTACTGCATTCAAGCAATCTGGGCATTTTCCTGGCTTAACTGGTTAGGTTGTTTGCAGTTGCATGTAATTACTCAGGTTGTAGGAACTCATTTTGTCAGACACAGATGACTATCTTAGTTCCTGCAAAGAGAATGCAAAATGAGAAAATGAAGAATTTAATAGACCTTTGTCATCAAGCTATCTGACACTATTATTTGGTACGCTCTGATTTAGAGGTAGACAACTGGCACTAATACCGGGAACCAAATAAAAGACAGACTGGATCAGAATGGATCATTCTGTACGGAGAATTAATTTACAGCCTAGAGGTTGATAGCTGTTTACTTTACTTTTTTGAGATGTAGGAGAGCTGGCTGTTTCTTAGAAGAGTTCTGGGGAGATACAGGTCTTAAAATAAAACGTAAAGGTTTTTTTTTAGTGAGACTTCTGCTCTGGAAAGACAAGCTTCCTTCACAACTCTTTTTCTGTTATTTTTTCATTTGTTTCCTCATATCTGTCTGGTTTTATTTAGTTTTTTTTCCTGTGAGGTGTTAAGTAGCACATTACCTATTCTCTTACGTTTATTTAGTTAACTAAGATTTCTTTTTCCAAAGTTGCGTAATTAGGAGCTTTTGGTGGAGTTTCTTGGTTTTTTTGTTTTGTTGGTTTTTTTTAATCTGACAACTCTAAATTGACAGAATGGTTTTAAATGGTTTTCAGTGCAAGCATTTTTATGGACTATGATGATCTTGCAGGCTAGCCATGAATTTGGCACTTTGGCAGACTCCTGATAAGTGTATTTAGATTTTTCCTGGTTTTCTTATTGCTCAGTTTGTTCATTCCTTTTTTCCACTCTCAGGTTAAATTTGTGTTGCCCATTTCTGTGTCTTGTAGAGGGCATGATGTCAGCATGGTATGGAATAGCCTGGCTGTGCCTTCCCCCCCAGCTGCTGAAAATTAACCCTGTCCTGGCCAAACCAGAACAGATCTTTAAGATCATCAAGTATGACCATAAACTTAACACTGTCAAGTCCACCCATAAACCATGCCCCTAAATGCCACATCTAGATGCCTTTTAAATATCTCCAGGAATGGTGACTCCACCACTTCCCTGGACAGCCTGTTGCAATGCTTTATAACCTTTTCTGTGAAGAAATATTTCCTAATATCCAATCTAAACCTCCTCTGGCGCAACTTGATGCTGTTTCCTCTTGTCCTATCACTTGCTACTTGGCTGATCAACCCCCACTACAACCTCCTTTCAGGTGATTTATAGAGAGCGAGAAGGTCTCCCCTGAGCATCCTTTTCTCCAGACTAAACAACTCCAGTTCCTTCAGCCACTCCTCATAACACTTGTGATAGATACCATGTAATAGTCTTATGATCACTTACCACTCTGAATTAAGGTGGATCCAGTTTTCTGAGCAGCCTCTTGAATTTCCAAAGTTCCTATCATCAATATTTGTATTCTGACCACCTTCCTAATCATCTGTTGTGATGGTAATTGGAAGTGGTTCTCAGATTACATCAAATGTAATTATACTTTGATTTCTTTATCTGAACATCTTGGCTTTTTTAAATACAGCTTGTATTCTCCCTTAGCTTAGAAACATCCAAGATAACACTGCATTTGGATGGTTAAAAGCTACAGTTACAAGCTTATTTCCTTCTCCCATCTTCAAGTGCCTTGTCCTATTCTTGTACTTGATCACGTTCTACCTGATGATGTTGTAGTCTTGCCTTAATGCAGGTCTTTAGATTGTGACACTTGTAATTCACTGGAAGAGCAGTTTGGGGAATATCCATGCTTTATGGAGCAGGGAGTTTTATTTTGTTGACTTCTCTGGGGAGCACAGAGCTGTTGATAGATTTGCACTTACATCATGTTGGACAATTCTTGCAAATCACTTTCCAGGGATAGGAAGATGTAGTTATTTAAGGGGTTAAATGATTCAATGTCGGGGATTATGTTGTAGCCAGCTGGATCTTAGGTTGTTTAGGATCTCATAAAAAGGACGATCTTGAGGAATGATAAAATATGTAGTCTACTTCAAGTGGCCTTCAGTGGGTGGCCAGCTGAGGTCCTACAAGAGCAGGATAACAGATCAGGAGATAGCAAAGTGTTTCATGTAGGGTGTATTGGTTGCAACAAACACTTCTACAGCCTGTATGTACTTCAGCTGCATAAACCATATCTGATAAAGCTAGCTGATGTTGGAGACAGCGGATTTACTGTTAGTGAGGTAAGTCTGACTTTTTTTGACATGTCAGACTTCTTGTACATGCACAAACAACATTGTAACGTGTATGCAGCACAACCAATCTCTACACACGCTGTAAGTCCTTCAGTGCTTCCACAATGTGTCTGCTTTACTGCACAGATGTGCAATGATTATGCGTACTATGAGTAGTAAGTCTGCTATGCCCCAGAAATACCTGACTTTTAGTGCTGTCCTATGTACATGCTTGAGAAATACATTAGATAAAGGTGGGCCAGTATGTTCAAAAATTGTGAACAAATGTCAAAATAAAAAAAATATTCACCTGCTGAAATTGGGGTAATAGGGAGAAAAGATCATTTCTGTGGAAATCCAGGATACTGTAGCTTTGGGCATGTCCACAAAAAGTCTTAACATAATACAACTTTGGAAGGATTGTTTCATCATTTGATATGTGAGAATGCTTTCACCACATTACGATGCCTTGTGGTTCTGAAGTCTGGGATCTGATAGGGAGACATTTCTCTGAAAGAAATCCTCAGTGAGGTGAAGACTTCTCATCCTTCACTCGGGTGGAATTTATTGGCATAAAGGATTTTTGAAAACAAACTTGTATCTTTTCATAGGCTTTTAGGGTGAAATTTGTTTACACAAGCTAGCATGGGATTTTATTCCTCTGATTTAGAACCTGCCAACGCACACCTTTTTTTCGTCAATTCCACCTATGGAAACTTCTCTAGGAAAAAAGTTCTGATCATAAGGTGTCCACAAAGTCACTTATGGGTGTGTGTCCTGCTTGTGATTCTCGCCCCTGTATGCATTTGTACGTACAATGCCTTCATTTATTACTTTGTTTTTTAAGTCCACAGCAGAGATACCTAAAGCATAGACAGAAGTGTAAAAATAAAATGGTTCATGCAATATAATTGAGGGGGTTTCCCTTTGTTTTATGCTTGTTTTGTTATTTATACATGATAAAATATTTTTAATTGTGTTGTGTTTTGGTTTTTTTTTAATGCAAGTGAGGGGTTTTTTATGCGCTGACTTGCCAGGTCCTTTTGTAGTACATTCTACAAAAACTAAGTTAAATGGTACCTAGCATCCATTGTGTTGGAGCATGCAATAACTATCAACGGTATATTTAGAAAATGTGCAGAAGGCAAGACAGGAAAGGTGGATATCGCTTTCTCAACCTGTTTTTGACCTCAGTCGATTTAATAACTGAAGAATTGTGTGGTTTCGACACAAAGACATTTGTACAACAAGTGATCAGAGACAGCTGTTAAAATGTGGTGTTTAACAATGAATGCAAAATATTCCTGTGAGATTATTTTTAAGCAGGTTTAAACTGCAGGAAATAACATTCCCAAAGATGAGAGCGTTCTTTTTCATCGCTCTCATTGCAATCTGAACTTTGAATTGCTGGTATATATTAAGAAATCCAATTCAAAATAATCCAAGTTTGAAAGCACCTACTAATTTAACCCATACCATAAAGAATGGATAAACTGGTACTATCAACTTTGTGCTAATGCAGAATTAGAGAATGACTTCATTAGACTTTGTTGACCTATTTCACATAGATTCATAGGAAACAGGATTGAGATCTTCTTCAGAGATTTCTGATGCTGTCTTGAATACAGCTGTGCTTTCACGCAGCTAAAGAGAGAGCAAAGGCCTGGTCTTGCCAAATGCTTGTCAATGCCTGCTTCCTTATTGCCTTTAACTCGGTCTATTATGATAAAATTCAACAGCACATGATCAAAATTTTAGAGTTGATTTGATTTGGGGCCTTTTTATTTCAGGGACCTGAAACTGGACAATATTCTTCTGGACGCAGAAGGCCACTGTAAACTGGCTGACTTTGGGATGTGCAAAGAAGGGATTCTGAATGGAGTGACCACCACAACCTTTTGTGGCACACCTGACTATATTGCTCCAGAGGTATTTTTTTGCACTGCACTAAGAATAGGGATACCATAATTCATCAGATTGCTACATGTGTAATTTTAGACACTTTTTACATGTGGGTGTAGGTAGAAGATACAGGCTAGACTGTGCTGCAGTTTTGCCTGGCTAATCTTGCAGAAATTGATTACTGCTCACAAGCAGTATTGCACATTGATAGGTGTGACGAAGCATGGTTTCTCTATTATTTGTTTCCTGAACTTAACAGTATCTTTCTCAATATGCTAATTTCTGACTCAGCATTATTATGAAGGTACTTACTAGTTTTTGAGGTGCTAAATGCAACTGAGTACTGCCAGCACTGGTCTTTAGGAGTTATAAAAATGTTTTTATTGTTATGAGACCTAGAAGGACATGTTCATATGGAAGAGACTGAACGTTTGGTATCATTTTGCCTAGGATCTTTGTGGGAATATAATTGTTTTCCATTCTTTAAAGTATCTGTGAGTGAAAGATACTATGTTTGCAGTACTTCTTGTCGTGCAAATGAACAGAAAGTATAGATTTGCATAGAAAAATAGAAATGTTTCATATGGATGCTGCATATCAGCTGGAAACATCCAAAGTCATTTCAGGGCATTCACTGGATAAAAGAAATGGCTGGGAATCATGTGTGTTTTACATATCCTAACTTTTAATATTATGACATGCATTTCCAAGTGCCTGAAATGAATTAATATTGTACAGTTAGTCTGATAGGCAGACTTTGTCTGCTCGGTTTAGTTAGTAACATGAGCCTTTTTCTGCTACAGATTCAGTATGCTGATATAATGTGAAAATGTCATTGCTTAGTCTTTCATTAACTTAAATTTGTAGCAGGGAAAAACGCTGGTTTATTATTTGTTAGAGACAATAAATTAGAAATCCATATTGTTAGTGTTCATGGCTGTCAAGCTTTGGTAGCACAACTGATAAGATGTGAATCATCTTGAAACTATCGTAATACAAATGTTTATCTTACAGAGTTTGAAAAGTAGTCCAACATTAAAAGAAAATAAATGCCAGTGTGATGGTTTGGGTTTTGTATGAATTCTTTTCTGATTCAGTATACTAATTGAGTCATTTGGCGAATTCTTGGAAATTTATTACTGAAAGCAAAGCAGTAATAAAATCCAAGGAACTTTTACGTGAAATCCCAGTCTCACTGAAGTCAGGAACTCAGGCTTCCGTTTTTTCATCTTAATTGCAGAAGTTTATCTCCTGCTCTATTTCTCTTGCATCATGGTGGTATGTTTCAATTTCCTTTTCTTTAGCAATATGTGTTCCAAAGAATTCCCAGAACACTTGAAAAGTACAATTTTAAAGAGTATTCTTTTCTGTAATTCATGTCTATAAAATGTAATATCCATTCAGCTAAGAATTCCGTTGGGATCCAGAGCTGTGTATTCAAATGTTAAACTCATTTCTGTTTTTATGTTAAGACTGAATTTGGTTTTATATTGGTTGTGGTTCCAAAATCCAGCACTAAGCTTACGTGGTCAGCCACAAGGCTTCTGACTGTAACACTAGTGCTAAGGAGGTGGTAAAGCTGCTGCTTTTCCAACTAATTTTAATGCAGTCAACTTCACCTTAAGCAGCCACCTGCTGTACTTTCCCCAGTCCCCTGTCAGGCTGAAACATTGCAGCCAAACTTCAAGCTTCTTCTCGGTGAACAAGAATTAAACTTGTTCCTTGTACAACACTAGTTCTATCACACCAAGTGCTACAATAAAACTGCACCATGCTAACCTACTACTACCTACTAAAGGTATTTGCTCCAGGGTTGAACTTGTACCACGTGAAAAGTTGTAGCCAGTTTTTCTGAAAGCAAGGGCAATTAAAGTGAGTCCTACAGCCATGTATTGTGCAGTGCTTTAATGCTGTAAAAAGAACTTGCACAAAACTGCTTTTGGCTTCCTTTAGCCCTACCTAAAGTACTGGAATAAATCTCTCAGATGATCTCTGTGCAGCATTACAAGCTGGTTCAGTTTGTTTTGTTCAAGATAGAGACAAGGAAATGTTTCACATTTTCCACCAATCTGTTTTGTATATGTGATCTTTTTTTCCCCTATAGCGTGACCTGCTTTAAACAGTTTGGAAGGATATACAGCTCTTTGCTCATGAGCATACTCTTTTACTCAGGGGACTGATAAATTCAGGCAGTACTTCTGAGAACAACTATGCATTGACACTTAGCTGTGTTAGTGCAAATTGCATGGGTAAGAAATCATGCCTGCTGTTACCAAAATCAGTGTGGGATTTAGTCCTACTTAGGCACTGGGGGAAAGAAGAGGTATGCTGTGTTGAAACAGCAAACGTGCAGCTGAGAGTGTTGTCTAACTTGTCTATGCATCCAATCTCTTTTTCTATACTAGATCCTCCAGGAGTTAGAATACGGCCCATCAGTAGACTGGTGGGCTCTGGGTGTTCTCATGTATGAAATGATGGCTGGGCAACCCCCCTTTGAAGCTGACAATGAAGATGATCTCTTTGAATCCATCCTTCACGATGATGTCTTGTATCCAGTCTGGCTCAGTAAAGAAGCCGTCAGCATTTTAAAAGCAGTGAGTCTTCCATTACTTACTTTACTCCTTCTCTTCATGGGTTTTTTGGGGATTGTTTTGGGGGATTTTTTTTTCCTTTGATTAAAATTTAATTTGCTGAAAGTTGTTGAGAGCAGTCACCGCAGGGAGTTCAAGCACAGTTCAGAGTGCCACTGTTAGGATAATGGGGCCTGGGATAAATTACACTGCTTGTGGGAAAGGAACAGAATGTTTGTGTTCCATGCAGTTGTACACTGTATAAATCTGTGTACTGCAGATTCATGTTTCAGGGAAAACCCAACCAACTAGAACTGTGCTATCACTTTGACACTTTATATGCCACATGTTCACTAAAGTGGGGGAAGTAAGTACCACATCATTAAAGAAACCATTTTTTTATTTAACTCACTTATAAAATTCCTGTCCTTCTGCCCTGCTTCCTCTATCATCAACATGGATTGAAAACCCTTTATTTACAGCTGCATGTTCTGTTTTATAGTTCACAAAACACTTTGATAAGCAATCTTACTCTAGTGTAATTGTTTCTGTTATGTTAGGTGTTTTTCAATAGTAGTGACTTGACGGAAACATCAGCAAATGCCACAGTTTTTTTAGTCAAAATATGCCACAGAGAAACTTCCATTTCTAGACTACCCTTCTAAAGTCATGCTTACTTCATTAACATGACACTGTCATAAATTCTTTCTTTTGTGCTAGTGTCATGCTAAAATAAAAATCAAAACTGAAGCAGTATGCCAATCCCCATGGCTTGAAATCTGATAAGGATTTCTGACTTTAAAAAATAACTCTTTTTTTAATTTGTTTTCCACCTCTTTGAAAGTGGAAAATTTCTACTTTTCTACTTCTGTTTTTCTTTCAGCATCTGGAATAAAGGAGACTTTCAATTAGGACAGTTGATAGTGTAAAGTCATGCAGAGATCTTCATACAGGGTTACATTTTGAAATGGTATATAAAACTTGAACAAAATCTGATTTCAACATGTTTCAACAGGTAGCACATTCTACAGAAATGCTCACCTTGATATTTTAATAAAAAGTCTCCAGTTTTATTCTAGCCAAGAGAGGGAGATGCTCTAGCAGATGATTCAAACCAGAAGTCCAAGTTAACCCCTCTGAATTGCTTGCTGGAGTATCTCTTTTGCTCCATTCACCGTAGTGAGAACATGGAGGATCTATTAAAGCTGACCTTTATATGTATTCTCCCTTCTCCCCCCAGATACCTCTCTGATGACTTTTTATTAGCTGACATGATACTTTCATGCTTCCGTTTTCTATTCCCAGACTCTTCAATTATCTTCAGTTCAGCAAAAAATGTATGAACTTGAGCTGCAGGATTCAGGCTGATATCCACAGTTCAGGAGTTATTTTGGCGTATTGTAGAGGAAGTGTTGTTGTCAATGTTCATATCTGCATCTGAATTTCACTGAAGTCCAGGAGATTTTCTGTAGAGTATTGGTTTCACAGCTTGTAAGATTTGTTCTTTTGCCATCCACAGGCTTCTTCAGTGAGTCTGTGTTAACTGAGCTTTCTATTATTCTGTACTGTAGAAGCATTTGTTGGAGAGGAAAAAATAACTGATAACCCTTGATTAAGCCTATAGTATGAGAGCCATCATAACTATAAGAGAAGATGTTTGTTTTACAGAGAAGAGGGAGAAACAGATTTGATAGTCAGAGCCTTACTGTGTTATCTCATTTGTGGTGCAAGTAGTGAGATGTCTGTTAATGTTATACATGTCATTCATTAACTGCTCAGAAATGCAGACACACAACTGGGCTGCAGGTATTATACTATATATTTTTGAGAACCTAGGTGCAAGGGTGTTAAATCCTCAAATTTCTTTTAAAGCTGACTTCACAACACATTTTCATGAGGATATTTTCCTGGGTCTACATTTGGGTAGTAGGCATGGTAGTTCATATTTTGCCATAATCCATTTTTCTGTCTGTTAACCCTTAATACCACTATAAACCTGAAAAAGAGAGTTGCATCCATTAAATAGATTTGGACTATAATAAGAGGTTATTCCTCAGTGGGCAAGATATCTCCATTAGCATATATTGATAGAATTTAATGGAGCTGTGCCAATTTACACCATAAAAAGGAAATATTTCCTTACATTTAGCAACCTGCTGCCTATGCAGCTATGGTGCGAAACATGTTTGAAACCGGTGCTTTTTATCTGATCCTTGTGCATATTCTGTTAAATGAAGAACAGGAAAAACAGAGGAAAGAAGGAGGCGTCTCTGTATTTTACTGCTGAATGCTAGCAAGGGATTAACTTTGGAACACTTCATTTCCTCACATTGTACTTTGAGACATAGGTTTTATTCTTTAGAAACTGTGTATTTTTACACTCCTTCAAACAGCATGTAAAGAAAGTTTAATAAGACATTCCCTTGTATTAAGTAACAATGTTTTCTCATTTTCTGAAGAAACCATTTTCCTGTTATTTCCAACAAAACACTGACAAGGATAATTTTGCAGCTCGGTATTACAAGGCAGCACATTGCTTACTCCATGAAATCTCACAGATCATATTAGTACTGTTTCTGAGAATTTACAGGAATTGCTATTTAAAATTCTTTCCTGTCTGGTAAGGAAAACAATTCTTCATTGAAATTAGCTCTGTGCTATTTTGCAAGTGATGGAGAAAGGTTGTGTCTGCAGTGCGTGTCCCTTTTGTACCCAAATGACACACATATCTGGATACAGAGGCAGAACTCTGTTTTTAAGCTGTGTCATTTATTTGAATACGCAAAATTTGGGGATCCTGCTGGTACTTGATTCAGGCCCAAAGTTGCCTGGCTGTCTCAGCAACCAGCTTTTGTCATTTAAGTCAGTAGAAACTCTGATCTCTTTTCAGAAAAGGAGATTCCTTCCTTAATATGGGAAAATAAAAAGACAACACTTACGGCTGTGGCTGTCAGCTCCATTGGCAACCATCTCATCAGAACAGAACAGCTAACAGCTGCCTCTGCCCTGACAGTTGCATCATTGGTGATGCTGTTGGTAAACAGGGAATAAATACCATCTTGTGCTTGAGAAATAGAAGGTGAAAAAATCAATATTCATTGCAGGGGATTAAATTTATAGACTTAAATGTCCACCTCAGAAGTTTACAGTTATTTCATCATATTTGCATATGTTGATTTTAAGTATCCACTCTTAAAATTTGTTCTCCCCTCATCATCCATTTCCAAGTTTCATGAAGTTTGTGAAGTACAGTATTAAACTGTACTATCTAGTCATATTTACATGTCCATGACAGGTTCTGATGTTTTCCCTGCCTGTGGCTTAAAAAAAAAGAGCATGGCAGATACTAGGATCAGATTGTGCTTCTTTGATACTTGGATTATGCAGTACAAAAACTGTATCCTGTAGTTTCCGTGTTCTGTTTCTGCAAAATGTGTGGCTCTTGGTTCCTGGTCTGCTCACTCCAGTCCTGGAGGTGAAATAAAGCAGAGGAATGTAGGAATGTGTTTTGTGGGTTTCCAAGAGACCTCACCAAAGCACCATAATCCTTTCAAAACGTTTGTTTCTCCTGCCCATAGAAAATATGTCCTGTATTTTAGATATGAATTGCCCACTTGCAAGAACTTGCAGAGCTGTTGAACACAAGACCAAAGAGAAGGATCATCTCCGGAGCAGGGCATATATATCAGAAACCACAGAGAGAATTGTCTCGCTGATCTATGTTACAGCTTTAAAATGATAGAAGTATTATTCTCTGGTGTATGGTTGATCTAGCTACCTAAAACCCTCTTAGGGGCTTCAGTAGCTACTTACCTCATAACTAGAGCACTAAAGCAGGGGTATGCATTATAGCAATTTATTTTTTGTAAGATTGTCTTTTTTTTCTATAGATGTGTAGTATAATGTGGTACCTGGGTTACAAAGGCACTGAACAATTATCACATTTTGTTTCATTTGTACACTTTTCCAAATTAAAAAAAAAAAGTTATAATAATGACTGAATATGATGTTATAGCAAAGCTTGGGGATAATTCCATATGAGTATGTGTGTGTGTGTATTAAAAACAGCATTCATCGCTACTTATTCTGTGTCCATATGCATTAGGAATTAAGTAGAGCAACTGCTAGTAAAAGAAGGAAGAAACAACAGAGCAAAATCAGGAAAAATATTGTCAGCTTCTGTCATTTGATATCAGCATTTTTAACCAGTTGTACAGCTTTCTGCTGAAAGGAATAGTACAAGTGTAAAAGTGAGAATTTCAGAAATTACCACACCAGAAGACACCAGTTAGTTCCAGCTGCTGCCACTAATGGTGTAGTAAAGATGAAAGGGAAGGTGGCAGTTTTCTGGTGGAGTTTCTCAAGGGAAGCTTTCTGCTGGTACTGATCACTCCATGCATTGCCTGAAACATACGGGCAAAATGCTTATAATTCACATAGCTGCAGGTGCGGTTCTTACTCGTATTAGAATAAAATCCTAGAAGTGAGTAAGGACGTCAGGGCTTTCCATGTGTCTGTGTGAACGGAGTGTATAATTATACAGCCTACATACCCCCCAAAAGTAAACAACAGTAGCATAATATGTAGCTCCTATCCCCTAAATTAATAGTTACAGTAGAGAAAATAAGATAAAATAAGAGCTATTCTGACCATCTATTTGGAAGTGTCTCTGGATGGTTTAATATTTTCTTTCTTTCCTTTAGTATTTTTAGCAAAAGCTGGAACTAGAAATGCCAAAAGAGAATCTGTTCCTGTAACACTCACAGCCAGATGAAATTAGGTCTCAGCAATAAGTTAAAAGAGCTTCCTGCAGGAAACGTACACTTCGGAGCCTCTGAATCTTCTAGTTTGGCTGGAACCTCTGAAATTGGAAGGGGCATCCTCATTCCTCTTCCAGAAAAAAATAACTTTCTGAAAAGAGACTCTCTCTAAAAACTAAGCTTTCGGAATTGCAGTACATAATCGAACTGCAAATGGTTTCCAGCCATTGCTATTCATGTTTTAACTTTTTCCTCTTCTCCCTCCCCCACCCTGTAGTTCATGACAAAAAACCCGAATAAGCGACTTGGCTGTGTGGCGTCACAAAATGGGGAAGACGCGATTAAGCAGCATCCGTTTTTCAAGGAAATTGACTGGGTTCTTCTGGAACAAAGGAAAATCAAACCACCCTTCAAACCTCGGATTGTAAGTAGCAGTTTGCATAACATTCAGAGGAAAGTTGATTTGACAATTCTAGTTGTTGGCTTTTCTGAGATATGAGATTACTTAATGCAACATTTGGGGGTTGAAATAGTAACTTAAAAACTGAAAAAAATGCTGAAAAGAATGCCCTGTCATTGTTTCTGTGAAGGTAAGTGTCAGGAATAGATTTAATGCACAGGAAGATGTTCATCTTCAGTCACATAAACTTTGAGAAGGTTCAAGGCCCTGTTTTAATTATTTTCCTGTGTTCCTAAAGATACCTTGATCAGAAGAGATTATTTCATTTGGGTATATACTGTCTATACTTTCTGTGTGAAGTCTGCTACCGTCCTGCATTGCCAATGGCCACTGGATTTTGTGGTGAAAGAAAGAGGAAAGTATTTCTGATTACTAATATTTTAACTGGACATACTTGAGAGAAACAGCCTCTGAGGGGAAAGAAAAATACATCATAATTAGATAAATTTGTGTACTTATATTTTCGTAGGTAATAATCAAGTATTTCTATTTTAAATTAACAAAAATCTGTAAATAGCAGCCGCACATGCAGAAGTACAAAAGCCAAGCAAAAATATTTTACTTATTCTTGTCTTCCTCTGGATGAAAATGCCTAGAGTTCACCAAATGTCAGCTTTTCAGCTGAGAATGCATGCAGTTCGTTTTTTCAAAGTACAAGACAATAATTTTATCATAAATCTGTTGAGAATGATTTGCATCTTTTGACTTAACACATTCCTAATTGCAGTGTTTGATTTGCCTGTAAATGTGGTCAACGTGCTTGTTTCATTCTTTAGATAGTTTCCTAGTATATTAAAAAACAAACAAAACAAAACACGGAATCCTATCTTAAATTTAGAGGTTAAAAGTACCCTCTGTCGTGCAGAATTGCTTTCTGTTGCCTTTAATGCAATTACTTTTAGTCCAGTGAGCTGAATTTCCCCAAGTTCTTGTGTAGGTGGTGAAAGTGGGGCTGCCTGACCAGAACAGGAGTGTGAGGTAGCTCCTCTGAGTCCACTCTTGGAGAAGTCTCTCTCATTCTGTAGCTATGCAGAAAGAGCTGAAAGAGATTGAGAACTGTAAGTGAAAGCCCGTGTGAATGTCTTTCTAGGAGTAATAATAGATACAGTGTTATCATACGAGGAAGTTTTCCTTAATGTATTTCTTGGAGAATGGAAACCTTGTAATGTGGTAGCTCCAGGCAGAGGGATGCCTGAGCCAGCCCCTCTTCTGGAAAGGCTCCAGCCGGCTGGGTGTGCTGGCTCGCTTACCCTGTTACCCAGCTCTGCTGTGGAGGCATGCCCAGGTTGCACCTAGTGCCTCAGCTGACTTACAAGTGTCTGCACTGCTGCAGGAATTATAAACCCCAAATTAAGCCTATTAGTATCTATCTGAAGCCTATTTAGTACTGTAACTAACTACTTTCCAGTCAGGTTCCACACCCTCAGGTAGTTGCAAACAGCCTTAGTCAGTATTTAGCTGAGTTGTGTATGTGTAGCTCTTTTCCTGTTTTCACAAGTATTTGGCCTTTCATCTCACAGTATTTTTTGTTGCTTTGCTCAGTATTCATCAGCATTTTGGTAATATAGTTATCAAAGCAGTATGCACGATTGCAAAATAATTTTCCTTTTCTGCCTCCATCTAGTAAATCCCATATTCCTCACATGTAGTCTGATAATTGGCTGTTTTCCTTTCATGATTGAGATGCACGGTCCTTTTAACAATAAGTATTTTTACAAGACCTTTGTTATTTTTGTAAGTATCCCCACTGCAGCAATCCTTCTTAAAAGTCAGGAGGCATTTAGTATGTCAGACATTTTATTTGTTGCTGATAAAAGTCTCTTCTACTTCTCAGTGTAGCTTCCTTCTCTTCTTGGTAATTATTTCACTGATGTTATATTGTAAAGCCATTCCTATTTTATTAATTCCTGTTGTTTTGTTCCTTTTCTCCTTTTCTGCTTCCTTTAGTGGAATTTTAGTTGGATATTTTGGTTTAGTAGTGATTTCAGATTATTTCAGAGTAGCCCTTTGTATAATTTTCAAGACAGCTGCTTGCTCTTTAATAATTGTTAGGGCGGTTTTCTACATCTTTATTTACACATTTTCTCATTTTTATTGAGGCTGCTTCTATAATGTTGGATTTTCATACTACTCCTTTCCATATCATGTATGCCAACTTTCTTTATTCTACCAGATTTGATTCCTGCAGTCTAGTAGTTCTGGATGCTTGTTTTTTTCTGAACTCTTGTTTTTATGGTGGTGAATTCAGATAATATGTAGTCTATGTTACAGGCATCCCTATTATTTTCATGTTCTCAGTCTGCTCTCTCTAAGGTATCTTCCCCAGTGACCTGGTCCTATCAACCTTTACTGATAACTTTTCTACACTTAGAAACATATGCCTTATATATTTACACTATGTTTATGATCCATCAGCTGGTTTGTACCAGCTGTATAAATTTTGCAATTGTTTGGATTTTGTCGTTGTGTAGAAATCTTTGAGCAAGATCATACTGAAATTTTTGCTTTTTGTCTTAAAATTGAATGATTTATTAGTGGAAAGTAAAGTGTGATATATATCTAGGCTAGAGAGAAAGATCACAGAATTAAAATATAATTATTAATTATGAAACTTCAGAGATGGTAAAGGAATGTAGGGCAGTAAGTGTCAAATGCTGAAAAGGTGATTTTGGATACTTGCCAAGCTAGAAGGGATCATACTCACTCTGAAAAATACAGAAAAGAGGGAAGAAGATGAACACTAATGAAATAAAGTCTACTAGGTAGAGAGTTCCCCTCTGCGTTCAGTTGTGGGTGTAGCATTGAGATTCATTGATTCTGATTAACATGTGTAACTGTTCCATAGCTGTGGAATAACTATGGAAAAAACATAACAAATGCCTGTGTTTGGAATGTTTTCTGGTTTTTAATGTCTTTCAGTATTGATAAAGGGCTGTTGAGTATTTAAAAGAGACTTGTAATATTAAAAGAGGATTAAAAAATATGGTTTTTTAATCTTATACTCAGGAGAGCCTAGATCTGTGAAAACAGCTGTGAGAAGAGAGGCCAGATTATTAGTCAGAAAATAGACATTCTTGCATGTGATACGTGAGTGTACATATGTGTAGGGAAAGAAGCATATAATGCATATATAGTCATTTGTGCATTCAAGTTGAGTTTTGCATGCACATAAGAAACTGCTCATGCAAGAATGCATATATTTACATGAGTATTCATCTATTTTCTGACCAACTGTTAAGATGACTAAGGGGGGAAATTTTATAATTACTGCACTTTAAAAAAAAAAAAAAACCTAAAAACCAACCCAAAACATAGGGTCTAGTCAAATGAGCTCTGGGCCATATAAAATGCTGACACGGAACAAGCAGAGTCATGAGGGAAAATGGTCAAACACTGAGGTCACATCAGACAATGGAATAATCTACCAAGGGAGGTCACAGACGTACTAGAGTGGAAACAAACCTGCTTCAGTTCTCCCTCACTACTCTGCTGATCCCCAATACATACAAGTTCCTTGGTTAGCACAACCACCTTGCTTTTCTGTTAGCTTTTATCCTTTCTCTGCCATAATAAATTTTCTGAGGAGTTGTATTACATGGTACTATAAGGCCTGTGCTTCTCCACAGCTCAGGTATGTCTTTTCAGCTCTGCCAGCCTTAAGTCTGATTTTTTCAGTTGGACTTGGAAGAAACACTGCATGGCTATTAGCCAAACTTTTGAGGGTTGGTTGGGGTTTTTTTTCTCAAATCTCACTCATGCTATGGATAGAGGCAAATATATTCCTTATTACACCAGAAATATACCATTAATGGCCTAGTTTGTACTTGAATTGATTATTCTAATGAGGTTTTGGAAGCTGAAATTTCTTTCCTAACTGTTTGCAGCCAAAAGGTCCTTGAAAAAGTGACTATGTTTTCTGAAGGCTTGCAAGAGTGCCCTGGGCAGAGCACTCATAAAAATGGCTGAGGTTCAGATTGCTGCGCAGTGACAGGAGTGCCACACTGGGCTGTGCTAGGTAGAGACAATGGAAGCAGATTTGGTGGCCCTGAAACCTGCTGTGAAGGATCTTTGGCTACTCCTCCAGCTTAATGACTTGGAATGGAGAATATGAAAGGGTGAAGATGCACTGAGGCCACATCTGAGGATGCATATTATCTACCAGCCCTTCCTTTCATAAATCCACTATTATCACTCTTCTCAGTGGGAAAATTAATTTTATATATATATATATGCACACTATGGTTTACTGTACTGAGTGTTTGTCCTATGTAGAGCAATCATAAATGTTAAGCTGCTACAGAAAAAGTAATAGCTCTAGGGCATGTACACTAGAAATCAAGCAAACTTCTGAACATCTATGAAGAGGCTATTGGTTACCTCTGAGCTCCTTGAGCAGTCCTTCTTGAACTGATTTTTGCTATTCTTAAAACCTAATTATTAGAGTTTCACAGACTGTCTTGAAGTTTTGTGAATAATATTATTCTTCCCTGCTGCTTTCAACGCAGACACAAATATAGAATTGCATATGCAAGAAATGGTACAGTTTCAGTACAAATAGATATCTTTTCTCAAGAGCAACTGTTTTGAGACAAATCCCTTTAAGGCATTTTATTCCTATATTGAGATATTTTGTCTTATGTTCTTCCTGGAATTTATTCCATTTGGAAGCAGTGGCCATAAGACCAGGCTGTGGTTTGCAACATAATTTATTGCCCAAGAACCACAAAGGTCTTGATACTATTCAATGATTCTCTGCTCTACATCTTTCTTTGCTTCCATGGTTATGCTCCTGGCTTGGTTGAATTGGTTATTTCCATTTTCAAAGTGCCTTTGTCATATTACAAGTGAAAACAAGGGTGCAGTAGATTAATTTCTTACCAAAGTCATTGATAGGGTGGTAAGTATGGTAGATCTTGCTTAGTGACATAATGGGGTGACTCTGTCTATCCTATACAAAATAATAAAATGCGTATTAAGAGCAGTGGTTGAAACAGATTGTCACTTCATCTTTAATGTGTATCGATTCAATTTATATTGTTCCAAGTTGTTCTTTACTTGTTATTATGGACAAAGCTTATATTTGAAACATGAAGCAAAGGTATATTTTGTTGTATTTTGCATTTTCCTTAGTCTTCTCCATATCTTATTGAATTCCCTGCAAGAAATTCTTTGATCCATTTCTGAGAGCACAGCTGGCTAGCTGCAGGCTGTCCAAACTGAGCTGGCCTGCTGACATGGCATTAACATCAGCCAGTGAAGCTCAGAGAGGTGTGCACGAGTGGCATAAATATACACGATATCCCAGTCCTGCTTGCCAAGGATGGAGCAACATCACTGCACAAAATTTGTTGCTTGTTTAGCTGAAGTCAGTGGTAGCCTCATATGAGCATCAGTTTCATAGAATTATAGAATAGTTTGGGTTGGAAGGGACCTTTAAAGCTCATCTAGTCCAACCTGCCTGCTGCAATGAGCAGAGACATCTTCAACTAGATCAGGTTGCTCAGAGCCCCATCCAGCCTGGCCTTGAATGTTTCCAGGGATGGGGCTTCTACCACCTCTCTTAGTAACCTGTTACAGTGTTTTCACCACCCTCAACATAAAAAATTCCTTCCTTATATCTAGTCTGAATGTACCCTCTTTTAGTTTAAAACCATTACCCCCCGGGCTGTTGCAACAGGCCCTACTAAGAAGTTTGTCCCCATCTTTCTTATAAGCTCCCTTTAAGTACTGAAAAGCCACAAAAAGGTCTCCTCGTCTTCTCCAGGCTGAACCCCAACAGTCTCAGCCTTTCCTCCTAGGAGAGGTGTTTCATCCCTCTGAGAGATTTCTTCTTGATTTTTGTAAAATTAGATCAGCACAATAGAATTACTCTCATATTTCTTAACACTGCTGGTCACAGTGGCTCAAGTGTGCTGCGAGGAGCTGTGAGATTGAGGAAGCTGTTAGGCACTGCTCTGCAAGGACAGTCTCACCGCAGGCACACTCCTGTCCTTTCAGGCTGGGTTTTCACTGTCAACCCTTGAAATGTGTGCACGCAAACAGACTTCTTGTTTTCATCCACTCCGTTGTAAATGTCAGGGTTGGGAAAATTTGTGACTTTGACTAAGATGTCCACAACATGAAAAAGCTGAAGAACTCTGAGCCAGAGGGCAATACAAAGCCTGGTAAAACAGATGTTAGCCATATGTATTTCTTTTTAGCAATTAAGCCAAAGTTTCATTGCTAATGGCTTTATCAGTGCCTGTGGCAATCCATTCATAGTGTGGCTTTATGGAGATGAAATTAACAAAATAATCACGTTACGACAATTTGCTGTGAACATGCAGCTTTCACAGAACAATGCATTATTTTCATTTTCTCTACACATTCATAATTTCTTGGTTTTCCATTTTAATGACACCCTTTCTCGAAGAGCATTATAAATAAAATGAACAAGATAGCCTGTTGCAGAGTTGTATCTTGCAGTATGGAGCAACAGCAGCTGCTGCCAGCACATTTAGTTCATCTAATGTGACTCCCTTTGTTTTGCAGCCTCTTGCATTCCTATTGTTGTATCACTGAGAATGTTTTCTGAATATTTCTATGTTCCTTCTTCAGTTCTGACTTCTCAGGGGCAGAGAGTTGGCCTAGCAGCTAAAGCCAGAGACCGGAGAATTGCAAGATACACAAGTTCTTCTACCAGATATTCTAGAAACTCATGATGGGGTCAGGGTTCATCACCTAACCTTTCATGCCTCAGTTTCCACTCTGTGGTAATCTCAGGATTCTTAATGCAAAGTTCTGTGACAGCAAACAAATAGGACTGAGAAGTCTTAAAATGCTTAAGATCAGCCTGGCTTTAAAATTGACTAAATATGTTGCGCTTCCCTTGGAAGAGTGTTCTGTGCTATACCAGACCTCAGTGTTAGCAGATTTCACCTTGATCCTCAGTCTCAAATTTCCTACAGTAATTTGCACCTCTCTCTCAGTTTGGGTAACGCTAAGATAATCAGAAACGATTATTGAAGTCCCTCCCCCCTTAGTTATCACTATCTGAGCCACATTGTCTGTATGCAGTTTCCTTGTGAACCTGAACTCCCTTGTTAAGTCTTGACTTAAGGATGCCAGCAATGTGTCCTCTTTCAGTTTTGCGCTGCAGCAGAGGTGTGAAATAAAACCATTCCCAAATACAAAATTCTAGTCCTAGCCAGTGGTTATGGGTTACAACTGGAGTCAGCGAGCACTGGGAATTTTCTTTTCCTCCTCCCCTAAATGAATGAAAAACTGGCAAAATTTTGGCAACCCTTTGTTGATGACTTATGACAAGCTGGATGCCCACAGTGTTTGGAAACTGGTTAATAAATAACAAATACAAATCAGCACCTATACAGAGTGTGCAGCTGGCCTGTTGGCACAGGCAAAGGCCATACCTGTCTTATGGGTAGGTGCCTCACTGAACACCTCCCAAAAATGTGTTCAATTAGCGAGGTGTGTATTTAAATTGCTGCAGCAACTGTCTGCTTACTGTGAAATATGGCTGGAATCCTTAAAGAGGGACTGTTTCTAGAGAAAACTTTCAGCTGTATTAGCTTGGAACCTAAGTTCTATAATCTCAGACTTGTTTTCATACATGAATGCTAACAGGCAAAGACTTTTTTACTTTTTAACAAAGGATTTTTAACCTATTGTTGGGAACTCATGATACTGTTCTGGTGGGGTTTTTTGGCACGCCTCTATTTTTTCTGACAGTGGATTGTATCATCATACGTGCAGAATTATGACTTTGACTTTACGCTGTGGGGAGAAAGCCCTGTAAAATGCAGTATCATTCAGTAGCACCAAAAGGAACATAGAAAATTACAGGCCAAGTAAATTTCTTTTTGTATAAATGTTCTCTCTTTTCAAGTTTGCTTCAGTGTGAATGTCCCTCTTTAAGGTAAGGCCTTCAATATGGGGAAAATATCAAGGTAGGTCCATTTTTAGGCCTAATAACCTTGAGGTGTCCCTTCAGTTTCATAATATATTTCCATTCAGTCATCAGTGCATGGCAATGAGCATTTAGCAGATGGGCACGCAAGGGGCTATACTGCATGCCTTTGCATGAAGTGTTACTGCTTAGATGAAGCACTGGGGAGTGATCTTGAGACCTCAGACCCTCATGTACCATTGTTAAACATTGCACATTATGTATCCCCACTTGCTGCAGGCATTTCAGGCATAAGAAAACAGTAGGCTTTCTTCTGAGAGTGACACTGTGGTGATTAATACTGCTGTACAAAAAAAACCTGTTTAGAAACAGGAAGGAATCTGTATTTGTCAGAATGGTTAACGTGTCCTTTAAAAAAACTAAAGAAAAATGGATGTGGACTTTCAGTGCAGCCTTTTTATTACGAACAGCCATAATGGTTGAAATCCAACACTCTTTTTTTGCATGCTGCCCCTGCGACAAGGTATAATGAATTAGAATATTTAATGTCAAACGGTTTCCAGAAGTTACACTTTTCTGCTACTGGTTCAAGTGTTAGCTGGGTCACTGCTCATTGAGAAGCTTTGTTATTGGCAGGCAATGAAGCTGGAGATCTCAGTAGAGCTTGCAGTAGACAGATGTGAGCAACACTACCATAATTGCCTGCAACGTAGCTCATACCACCCAGTCTAGCATGTGGCTGGGCAAGTCAGAGAAGTCTAACGCTTCTACCTCTTCCCTCAACAAAGAAAAGGACCTTCGTTTCCAAAGCTCTAACTAGCTTGGTACTTTGCACAAACACTAAACTTGCTCAAAATTTAAGTATACAGCTTTCAACAAGCTTATGTGCAGCTTGTATCACAACTTAGAGAAATCACGAGTAAGTGAGCTTGTATTTTTCAGGTATTTCAGTGTTGTTTGTTTGGATGAACAAGGTTCTGTCTTCCCAGAATTTGCTCATTCAATTAGTCTTTTTATTATTATTATTCTCTTCAGGATCAGAGCCTGCAGCAGCTGTTTTTAGCTGTGATTACCACAACACTAGAATTCCAGGAGTTTGAAAGCTACTTCCCAGCACTGCAGTTTCCCAAATATTTATAAGTTAAACAACTTTTATTATGCTTCCTTTGATTCTTTACTGAGGATACAGAGGTATTTGTTTGGTTTATTGAGTCCTGGTCTTATAGCACTAAAATCTTTTCATACTGAATAATTAGGTTAATTTAACCATCTGTTAAACATACGTTAAGTAGCGACCACTGGGATGGAGTGTTGGATAAAGAGCCCGAGTTTCCTTTTGGGCCTCCTCAGAATAAGACAACTTCTGTTTCACTTTTTGGCTGGTTTAATCTCCAGTGCTATTTCCAGAAAGTAATCTAAACTGTTCAGTGAAGTCACCTTGTCATGGTTACTTACAGTACATTCTTAAGCCTTCAAACAGAAATATTTTATTTTTATATGAATGTAGATAATATATAATATTCCTGAGTTGGGCCTGTTTCTGATGTCATTAAAGCCAGTGGCAAAACACCAGGTGATTTCAAAAGCAGTATCGTATCATCTGGCTTTTTATCAGATAGTGGAGAGGAATTTTATCAGAAAAAAGCAAAGACTTATCAAAGGCTGGCAGTCCATGACTAGTCCCATTCACAGCTGGAGTCCAGTGAACATGGAGTGTAAGATCAGCTTTGGCTTTGTGTTTATTTCTCATGCAGAACCTTCTGTATTAGCAGTATACCATGCTCATGCGAGCATAAAAAACAGTGTTTTACTAGAATGTTTATCCAAAATGGCCAGCAAAAGTTTGTCAATGTAGGTGTTCACAGCTCAGCATACTAGTGTAAAACTTAAATCCTTTGACATATGCACTAATATGCACTTGGTAGATGGAAGCAACTGATGTGTAGGCACTCATCTTCAGTAGCAGGACAGGGAAAGCATCTTTAAATGGTGAGGAATCCTAGCACTTCCTTAACTGCTGCTTTCCTGTTGTATTGCTGCTGTGCTGTTACAAGGGATTTTGTTTCTGTAGAGGCACAAACCTTGTACAGGTCCTCTCAACAGCATGCTCCAGGACTCATATGCTTAAATTATGCGGGATAAGAGGAACACTCAGTCTAGATATTTACGAAAAACCTTAAGCACAGATCTTGTTCCTTGATTTGCACACCATATTCATGTTTGCAAAGGACCTACAGAGATTCCCTTCGCTTAATTATGGAGTATGGAAAAGAAGGAGTCGAAGATCATGACTGCTCATGACTCTCTGAAATATTGTGTTTATATTTGATGAGAAAAAGAAGAAAGATAAATTGGATTTGTGCCCTCAGGTCCACAATAACAGCTTGAGATCCCAGTAAGACAAGGTTCCCGCTCTGCAGAGAGCCGTATAAGTGAGAGTCAATGAAGAGATCATACATAATGATAGAGAGGTGACAATCCATGTATAGGAGAACAAAAATAGGAAGAAAAGTAGACACATTGCAAGGAGAAAATTACTCAAGCTCAGAGCAGATCAGTAGCAGAACCAAGAATGAAACCCATGTCACTACAAACTCTGCTATGGCTTACTGTACTCTTTTAATAAAACTGTTCCAAAAAAAGTAATTCCAGTGTCTGGAGAACAGGTGGAAAGGAGATACATTGAGATGCAGAAGTAGTAGGCATTCATGTGTAATTGTGCAACGCCTTTTTTTTTTTATTATTCAGTCTACAATTCGTGTGACTATGGGCATTAGTTTAAAAAAAAATGCAGCTTCACCGGCTTTCTAAAAAGTCACATATATCTTTATTTTACTAAGGCTTAAAAATAATCATTGGACTTCAAAATATGATCTCTAACAATTTGGTAGTCTTAGAATTAAACTTTCACTGTGTAGCTTTCTCCCTTTGTATAAGGTGAGACCTGGTATACCATTTCTCTGTATGAAAACCTGTCATGTGCATCATCCATGCCAAACTGAAAGCTTTATTCTTAAGGAGCTAGAGATCATCACCAAAGAGCATGAGTTTCCCAAAATGTTTTGAAGAAGGCACTCTTGCAAAAAACTTGGTAGCCTTCCTGCTCTATGGCCTATAGTGCAAAACCTTCTGGCATGTAGCTGAGTCTTGGAATGTTGCTCCCACTGTACATCTTCCATGCTGTGGTGTTTCTTTACATCCAGTGTCACAATGGACATGTCCATGTCTCCTTGGTAGAGGAAGGACTCAGAATCACAAGATACTGCTATGTATTTCTACTTTCATATTCAGGGAGGTTTCCATAATGTGTTAGTTTTCTATAATCAAGTGGGATAGGTGACAGTAGGCAGAATTGAAAGTGAGTTGGTCAGTAGTCACTGAGGGTACATGGCAGAGGTATGAGTCTTGGAATATTTCATTATATCATACACCTATTCGCTAGCATCAGTGTCTCCTTAATTTATTCCTTGTCTTTGTGATTGCTTAAAGAATGGAAAGCAAAATAAATTTCTTCCTTTACAGAATAAATCTGATCAAATATCTCAGTGCACTGCTAGACTATCTGTACTGGGGTAATTTTTCAGTGATTTATGGGATGTCTCCTGGAAGCCACTGGAATTCTAGGGACATGTGTCCTAGACTTACCAAGTCGTCCGCATCACCTTTTTCTCTTATTTGCAAGTCAGCTCCATTTTCTACCTGTAGACAGTCCTTTGTGCTAAAGTGCTAGTGATCAGGAAAACAAAAAGGCCTCTACACATGTATTTGAGGACTCACCAGAAGGTGGTTTAACATGTCTCAGATGCACCAACCCAACTACTGTAACTCTGCTGTAATAACAATGGTTAAAATGCAGTTTCAGGAGGACACGACTAAAAATGGGGTAATCTTGGATGTGTGCCAGGATGTAAGGGGAGATGACATTGGTGATCATGACCTTAGAGTTGTTGAGGATATTGATGGAGGTTTGCCAAGGTAATATGAATTAGAAAAGCACATATATCAAATCTGCACCACAGAATGGATCGTAAATTTACAATAGGAATTGTATTGTGCAGATGAAAGGTATTTTCATATGATTGTTCTATTACTTTCTTTTCTCATATTTCCTCCCCACCCCAAAAAGTAATTGTTTCCCATGTAGTTAAACCCTCAAAGAAACCTACCATAAGATAAACATTTAGTGTAGAAATTCTGAATTTGTCACTCTTCCCCTGCAAAATTTTTCACTCTAAAAAATGCAAATATTATACCATAGCATAGCTTACATGCAGTGGTTGTGTTATGATTAAGTCCTAGTGGAAGCAAGCCCTGATAAGGTAGACAAGAGGGATCTTGAGGGTAAAGGATGAACCACAAGAGGGAAGCTGTAGTGCTGACCTCCCCTGCAGCTCCTGTGAAATCTATCTCCATTGATCCATCTCTTACATAGAGATAACTGTTGTGTTTTAGCAATCAGGCTATGAACAAAGCAGGTTTCTTACATATAGCTTTAGTGCTGTGTACTCATTCATGCTAAAACCATACCCAAGGATGACCATGAGGGACAACAGTTTTACAGTGACTACAGTGAGATTCATTGCCCAAACTGTGAGCACAGGCTGGTTGTCAGTGAGCCTGCAGAGCTTTGATTTTGTTTGCCTTGCTGTTTGTTATGTTGTGGTGGGTTTGGGGTGTAGGTTAGGAGAAAGGCTGTGCACAAATGAAATACTAAGGCTGGCATCCTGGCCGTGTTTGTACCCCCTAATTGTTTAGGCTATTCCTCGTTCCTACTTGACCAATTTCAAATTCCTAGGAAAGATACGTACTGTTTCGGTATAAAGGTGGTTTCAGTTTACTGGACCACAAATGATCCCTTTTAAAATTCATCATTCTGTGGATTAGCTTGGTGTTTATTAAATATCTGTGTATTTCCATAACAGATTAAATTATGGACTGGACAGGTTGGCATGCTTTTCAAATACTGTTTCACTATCAATTAACATCTTTATTGAGTGGGAGTTTTTTCCACTTCTTTCTCTTAATTTAGTGTCCTTTACATCTAATGCAAATATAATCTAGGAGCACAAAATCTCACCCTCTCCTTGGAAGTATTGAATGTTGCTATACTTTTTAAGACTACTTGGATTCAAAACCTTTTTTGCCATCATAACCTTCAGTTGAATACACTAGAGCTTGTGGCTGATCTGTTGGAACTTCCATGTGTGAATAGAGCAACTAACATGCTGAAAAAATTACTAACTTGTAAAGTTATTCTGGTAACATATTTTTCCTATGTTCTGAAATAAGACGTTTCTTGGAAATACTTCTAATACTGATACAGATTCTCAGAGCATGCAAGTACTGTAAGAGGCATCACCAGGATAAACAGAAAGACAGGCTTGAAGCGTTGTGCTTCTCCGCCCGTTTCTTTCACAGTATTCATACTG
>JAVSBS010008065.1:190682-208573 GCA_033124195.1 Coracias cyanogaster | reverse complement strand
CACGCCCCCCGCGCGCGCACCGGGGGCGGGCGATGTGCTCAGCCCTCGCCCCGCCCCTTGCTGCAGCGACGCCGCCGATTGGCCGGAGGGCGGCCAGGGGGCGGGGCGCCGCCACGGGTGGCGCGAGGGCCGCGGCGGCCGGGGCTGGCGCAGAAGACCGCAGCTCCCAGCGTGCCTCGCGCGCCGCCCGGGCCTTTAAAACTGTTTCGTGCGGTTGCGCGTTCGCAGAGATGTGGTGTGTTTCCGCCTGCGGGAGGGAGGGGAAAAGTAGTCCCGGTGCATTGTACGAGCTTCCTCTCCCGCGCCGGGCTGCCCGGGGCGGGGCGGGGCGGCATGCGGCGCCGGGGCGGTCACGGTCTGGCCGCGGGTTTTGCTGAGGGGCTTTTTCTCTGGCGGCGGCGGCGGTGTGGTCCGCGCTGAGGCGGGAGGCGAGGGCGGAGCGATCCGCGCGGGGCGGTAAGGCGGTCGTGCGCGCGAGAGCGGCGGAGAGCGGGCTGCGGCGGGCCAGCGCTCGGCACCGCGGCAGGTCAGCCAGTAGGGCCCTGCCGCCGCCATTGTCCTCCCGGCCCGCTGCGGCAGTGGGGACTGGGCGGGCGCAGCGCGGTGGGCAGCGCGGAGCAGCTCTTCCCGCGGCGCTGCCGGCGGCGCGGGCCGGCCCGCCCCAGGCCCGCCGCAGGGCCAGCGCCGGCGGAGCCTGGGGGCGCCCCGCAGCCCTTCCCTCGGCCCTCGCTTCCCGCGCAGCCGCCAGAGGTAACGGTACCCGGTAGCCCCCTCTCCCTCTGCGCCCGCTGTTGTATTGTGCGCCCTTAAGTGCAGGTCGCTTGTCGCAGAGGGGTTCTCTGGTGCTTCTCGCCAGTGATAGGTTTTCACTTCCCGTTGCCCGTTCCTGGGGAACGCAAGCTTCGTACGGCTGAGGTGGCGAGAACGCCCCAAGCCTGGGACTGCAGGCCCTGGAGGCGCCGTGCGTGCCAGGCCTCGGGAGTGCCGGCCCTGGAGGGACACCGGCCCGGCCCCGGGAGCAGGGGGAGGTGGGGCAGCAGTGTCCTGGGCGCGGACCCTTGCCGAGAGCTCGGAGTAGGTGTGGAGGAAACTGAGTCCAGGAAAATTGAGGAGTCCAGGAAAATGACGGAAAGTGATTCCCCTCCCCCCCCCCCCGCCGTCCTTACAAGCCCGGCATGTCTCAAAATAGAAGCTGAGATGACTAGCTGTAAGGACATCTGGGCTAGGAATTGGTTCCTAAAGGAGAATATTTGGTTTAGTCTTCAAATTCTAAAGTTAGCGTTTGTATGGGATACTAGCAGTTTTCAAAATAGAAAAACTGAAGATTGTGCGATCTGACCCCCACTGTCTTGGCTGTAAATTGAATATTTTTTTGCCTTTGGTTGCTCATGGTGAGGTACATAGAGGGTGATGTGTCAGGTGCACCTTCTACGACCCCCCAAAAAAGAAGCGATTTAGGCTCCTTAGTTAATGTTTCTTTAGCACCTGAGAACAGGGTTCAACTCTTCTGCGGGTGCTTCACTATTAGGAGGTGACAGCGACAAATTCTAGTACTTTGCAATAAAGCAACCGAGAGGAGAGAGATTCTCATTGCTTTCCTTCTTTCTGTTCTTGCAGGACATCTTCCCTCAGCAAGCCCAGGCTTTCAGTGTCTGATGGCCAGGCACTGTGCAGAGGACTGAGAAGACGTGCAGATTTCCCTGGAGCTGCTAGATTTCTGAATGAAAGTGGAGACTGAGCTGTCATTTTGTTTTGTACCCGCATCACAAAGTTATTCTTAGTTGCGGAGCCCAGGAACCAGGGAAATTGTACACAAATGTGTTTGAGTTAACTTGGTAAGCTTTCTTTGTTAGTGCACCTGTTCACGGTGTGTGTAAATGAAGAGTCACTTAGTACCAAGGTGTGCCCAATTGGCGAGCTGCATGAGCCTTCTCACCTGCCAAAGCAAGCTCTGCCCTCCACAATAAGTGCTCCTCTGATTAAACAGGATTTGCTTTAGAGCCAGCTCTTGGGTGAGGTTTTTCTCAAGCTTACCACTGACTGGGACAAAGGTTGCAGGCAATTTTAGAGCACGTTTCATGAAAACAAGCTGATAGAAGTTTCTGGATTCTTGCTGTGCCTTCTGCCCTCTTCCAGGCTGTAGTGGGAAAACTTCCCCCAAGGGCTGAAAAAGTACTCTGGCTCACCGTTACTGAAGGGCGCACAGAGCTGCGCTTGTTCTTGAGAGTGTTGTGGCATGTGCTGTGAGAATGGGGGTACTCTGCTGATAACCAGCTGTGAGAGAAAAGGTAGGAGATTAACTCAAGGAAATGTGTGTACTGTTGTGAGCTGGTAGATGAATGATGAAGGGCTGTCTTGTCTTGCTGCTAGTCATTCATGTACCATAGTGAAATATCCTTGCTATCTGTGATTTGGTTGCCTTTAGAGAGCTCCCAAAACTTGTTTGCTTTCTGCATTTTTGTAAGCTTTTAAATTTTGTTTTTACTTCCATTATTTCCCTTGGGGGGGGATATTTCTTACATTTATGGGAACTGCTAAACTTAAGTTCTTGACATTAAGAGTGGTGCATAGAAACACTTCAACACTAAGTGTTTGTTAGGTATGGCTTCAGTAAGAACAGTTTGTTTGCAGAAACCACTATTTTCCCCAGTGGATTTGTTCTTGGAAGCAGTTCAGGCTAGTTGGTGTCTGTTTGAAATATGCAGCACAAGTGGTTACTAAAGTGTTTAGTAGTAGCGTAGGTCAGCCTCCACTGGCATGATCTGCAATGCTGCCATATTGTGGTGTTGTCTGACTACAGAAGGGGCTTGTTCCTGCTCCCGTATCATGACTGGTGCAGCTCTGAGCTCAGAGGGCAGCTGTTGATTTTTATTATGTGTGGTGTGATAGCGGCCTTTGAGTGCTGAGGGTGAAACAGCTGGGTCTGAGTTTGTACATGCACTGCTAGTGCTACTCCTGGTGGGATGGATCAAATGTAAGTGACTGAAAACAGGCTAGTTGTGTCATAACCACTTCCATAATGGGATTGTTGGAATCTGTTAACGTTTTTTGAATGCGAGTTAATCTCACAGAGGGTTAACTCTTACTGAAGGAGTAACTTGCATTGTTCATACCTGTTGGGGGCAAAGCCAGACTGACCTTCTGTTTGTGAAGGACTGCTTAGTAACAATTTGATAAGGACAGCCTTTGGTGAATTGCAGCCAGAGCTAGTTTTGAATGACTGTGTTTATTTGGGAGAAGTCTTCATTCTGTGTTACGGGAGAACAAAACCAGTTATGGTGGAATAATGTGACTACTTCTAACTTCTAGATTTATTAGAGAATCTTCCTTGTTCCTTAACCTTATTCGTGCAAATGCTGATGCAATTTGAAGAGACTGTTAACGATCTTGGTCCTAGAAACAAATGATTCTGCTCTTCTTTGCAGGAGAGCAAGGCAATAGCTGATATTGGCTGACTGATACCAGTCTTTTGGACCATATGTCTTACACTGCATGTAATGAATAACAAACTAAATCTTACACTTCACTGTTCCTGAAATTCTTATGACTTGGGTTGTTCGTACTGTTTCTGTGGGTAGAAGGGGATCTAAGACTTTGGACTGTGTCTTTTAGGCATTATAGCTGGAACAAGTATGAGGTGAGTGGCTGAAACCCTGAGCCTATGGTTCAAACAGCTGTGATAGCATGAAAATGGGAAGAGTTGCTTTAGTCAAAAGACTGAGTGGCATAAAGTTTTGTTACTGATGATAGAAATGTGCAAAGTACGTAAGAGAATACGGATAGTGAAAGTGTCAATTATTAATTGAATTCAAGAGACTTAAGACTGATGGAATTTATTTCTGAATGCTTTTTATGTATTTTTTTTCCTTCCACTAACCAGTGCAGAATGCAGAGGATTTCTTGGCAATGTAGTGAATTACCAGGGGAAGTCTGCTTTTGTCATGTTATTGTGTTCAAATGTGAAAAGATAAATTCATAGCTTTAATTACACAGTGGTGTCTGAGGAATTGTTTGCAGCCAAAAGAAACTCTCAACAGTGTTCTTAATTGCCCTTCAAAGTACTTGTTATCTATAGAACTTGCTAGGACCTTAAGCAGTGGTGTGTGTGATCTGTGCTTTCTACTTGGGGGGGTGATTCTGGAGGAGCTTGAGCCAGTGCATCTTTGCCGCTGTTGCCTTCTGATGCAGGCACTCCTCCATGTCTTTGGTGAACTGTTTCAGAGCTTGTGCTGAAAACTTATCTGTCTGGTAAGTTAGTTCAAGGACTTGAATTTTTTGGGGGGAAGAATGGACTGTCTTTGTCATTTGTGAAAGAATAAGTGAAATAATCTCAGGCTGTGGACTCTGGGTCCGTAACGATGTGTTGATCAAAGGCTGAATTACAGATGTAATGGAGATAGTGTCCCATACTAGTGCTCAAGATATGCTGTGCCTGACAATATACAAAAAGTCAGTCTCTGTATCTGGAAAAGCTGTGGAGAGCTGTAGCAAAACAAGTTCTGGTAATAGTATGAGACTGTACAACAGAGAAAACAGATCGATACTAAGTCCTGTAAAACAGTAAACCGTCAGTCTTCTTCCACACCTGTAAATCTGGAGTTTGCTAATATCACATTTCTGACAAGAAGACTAGGGGGTGGGGGGGAATGTTCCCAGTACAGGATAAATAACACACAAAGGTGTGAGAGAAGAGCTTGGTGTAAATTTTAGTTTTAAGGGGTTTGTCTGTTTTCCCTGGTATTCTAAACGTTTTCCTTGGTACGGCGCTCCTGTTGTGTCCTGCTTCTCCACAGCTTGCTTTAAGAATAGGCATGATCTCCCTTATTTGCACATTCACTTATCCAGTGCATTGAGAAAGACATCTGATACCTGAAGGATAAAAAAAAATTAAGACTTATTGAAGAAAGGTATTTGATTTAAAGCCACCTTATCTTCAAATACACAAGCATCTTCTTGGAATATCTCATTAATCACAAATTCTGTAGGATTTCTAGAGCAGATGAGCAACTCTTCAGTCTCCACAAGTCCTGAACTATATAGATATAGTAGCATGCTCTTGTTTTTCCTTAAGGATGTATTTCTAAATGAGCAGGTTTTACATTAGTTCTGTTTGTGATTGTCTCAGACGAGGGCTCTAAAACAGGAGCTGGAGGCTTGTGATTTGAAGCGGCGTACCAGAGCAGTGATAAACTGGCAGAAATTTGGAAAACTTAGTGGAGGCAGGGTAGTATTAGGGCATTCATTGTTTCTGGTGGAGTTTAAACTTTGCCAGTGCCAAATTGGGTAATAACCACAGGAGAAAGATGTTCTTCATGTGTGCCAGTGTAGCAGTGCAGTTCTGTAAAAAACATGGCATGGCAGTTTTGTCCGTCCTGACATCTGATCAGTTACTGTTGTAGGTGACCATACTAACACCTTTCGGAGCAGGTTTCTGGTTCGGCCTGCAGGATACTGTAGCAGGCATTGCGTGTGACTCATGCTATTGACACAATGAAGTCGAGATAACCAATACTTGATTAAATCCTCACTGTTTCAATATCTAGGAAGCATGACAGAATAGACTTCAACTATTTTTTTCTGCTGAGTTTAATTAAGATAAAGTATGTTTGCAGCGATTTGTATAAGATGAGTCCGTGTAATAAGTGTCTCTTATTAGAGCAACTCAATCAGAATTTGTGGAGTTCAAGATCTGTTTCCAGACTTATGGGAAAGAATCTCAGTTCTCATCAGGAGAAGAAATATTTAGCTTTAGACTGGAAAGAAAAAAAAATCCTAAAATGTCAAGTCAGCTTATGAGATAATCCTAATTTTTTCTGGTAGTCATATTTCCTTCCACTTACAACTATTTTGGGGCTCTCAGTTACTGGAATAGTTTAAAAGGTTCATCATTTCTGACAGCACTAGACTTCTAGACAGAGAGCTGAAACTTGGGCTCTAGGGTTATAGAAATGAAAGTCGCTAACTCTTGGCTGTGCAACTTGTGTCCCTTTTTCTTCTGCCAGCTGCAATGCTTGTTGAATCCTTTGCTGAGCCATTTCACCCTTTAATCTGGGATAAACTAATTCGATAAATGAACTAAAGCTGTTCTGTTTTTTTTAGCATGCTGAAATGCATGACTTGTCCATGGAAGAGAGGTGCCAAGCTGAAGATGATGCTGTAGGAGTAGTTAGTAGTTAAAGAGGCTTAGGCTGCCATAAAACTACAGCCCTAGGCAACGGAGAGCTATTGGCTGTTCTTGCTAGCGCTTGTCTTGTCTTGATGCAGGCAGATGACCTTTGTGGATACTTTTCTTGATGTCATGTGAAAACTAGTACTAGTTGACTACTAGCAGAATGAGTCAAAAAAGTTATCTTTGGTAATTGGGGTGCCTTATGTAGCTTAGTATGACAGATTACCATGTGGGGAAGTGGGAGTTCCCTTAGGCATTCTTTTTTCAATAAGCTCTGGTATTTATTTGAGCCCTCTGAGTCCCTTCAGCTATGTATCTGAGCTGGTGGAAGATGCCCAGCTTCCCCTCTTCCTGGCCGTTCTCCCAAAGGGAAGAGTCAGGAAGTTAGAGCAGCTCTGTGAAAAGCCAGTAAGCTGTGGAGATGGCCATAACTGGGTGAGGAATAAGGGAGCAGGACCCTCCCCTCTCTGCAGCAGCGAGCTATGGCTCTCTAACCTATCCTTAAATCTAGGTTGTATCAAAGCACACAAAGCTGGAGAAAGAGGCCTGAGAGTTGTCTTCATCTAATGCTCAACTTACCCCACCAGTATTTTGCCTGTTTCTCGTTCCGCTTCATCAGTTGACGGTAGCATCTAAGTGATTGTGTGACATTATCAGGGTTCTGAAACTGTTCGCTAACACCTAACACCTTTTTTTAAGCTCTGAGTGTAGGAAAAAGGCATGAAGAAGCTTCTGAATCATATTAGTTTGATCCCTGTCTTTCTAAATGTCAATTTAAAGCCTCAAATAGTGCCTGATTAATCCTGCTTTCTGAAATTTGATGTCTTTGAACAAAATGGCATCAATTTAAAACTTCTTCATTACGTGGGGAGAGGTAACATGACAACTGCTTTTGCAATAGTTGTGGTTTAGCTCTGTTTTTAAGGACTGTACCCAAGCAAGCCAGAGTTCTTGTTTGGTCACATTTCAGCTAGTGTAGCTGAGGACAGGTACGGGCTGGGGAAAGCCCCCTTGGAAGCAGTGACACGAGGAGGTGCTGGAGGTGACTGGGTGATGAAGCTGGCCCCCAGCAGCTAAGCCTTAGGTCTAGGAGCAGAGGAGTTGCACAGGCAAGGTCTTCTGCAGCTGGCGCTGCTACAGCTGCTTCTGCTCTACCCCATGGGTCAGCTGGTGCAGTGATGCTTCTCTTACTGTCAGTCTTTAAAACAAGTATGGGTAACAGTTATGTACATTTGAATTCCTCTTTGTGTTACTTTTTTTACCAGAGTACATGGCTGGTGCTGAATGGGTCAGTCTGGTGATGGCTGTCACCCCCTCTAGCCTGTGTATGTGGGTATGCTGCTGCTTTACTGACAGGAATAAGGTTTTTGGGGTTTCTCCTAGCCCAGGAAACCTTGAAAGTACGGAAGTCTTGCAACTATTTGTATTAGACTAACCAAAGTGGTCCTTGCCACGACATAGGATTTATTTTGATTGTTCATCTGTTCGCATCTGGGTGTAAAAAGCTATAGAATTAGTAACTGTGTGTTAAATTTACACTGTGAGACTTCACATGAATTTTGAGTAGTAATAAGAAAATCATCCTAATATAAAAGGTTTTCTGTACTTGAGAAACCTTTTCTGTTAATATTTTCTTAACCTTGTAAAAACTTAAAATTCTTTACAGGTATGAAAAGATGTGTGTTCTGTTATGGATGGCTTACTTGCATTTTCTCTACAGGAAAATGCTTTAAGTATTTGGTGGTTTGGGGTTTATTTAGGTAAGTTACTTGCGTAATTTTATTGCTAATTGTAAAAATGCATTCTGTCCTAATGCCATTTTAGCGAAGTATTTCTCAAGGAAATTACAGAAAAGACATATATCAGAAGGGTTTGCAAAGCATGCAGAACATAAGATGGCAAGAAACTTTTCCAGCATGTTCCTGAAGTTTGTTCTTGCCTTGCTGTTCTGTGGAAGGGCATTTTAAGTATTGATATGTGAATAAGCACACCCAAAGGGTTTATGCTTTTATAGGGAGGAGTGGGAAGACAAGAGATTTCAAATGCATAGTGAAGGCTAGAAACTTAAAAAAAAAAAAATCTTCAGTTCAGCTTTTATATCCGTTTCTTTGTGTTATAGACCTCTGGGAATTCTGTTTAGACAAATGTTTTTTTCTTTATTGATGCACAGTTCTTTATTGTCAAGTCTGAGGTTGATAAAGTTTCAGATAAGCGTCTATAATCGACTTTTTATGAAGACATTTAAGTAATGCTGTATAAATGTAGGAAGGAACTTAATGGCCTGTAACTGTTGCATGGTTGTTTTTTTCCTTCCAGCTTTTGTGAATGTGGATCCGTGACTGACTAAGAGAAGACTCTGGGCAAGTGGTGAGGCAGGATTGTGATGATGCAGCCTTGCAGTAATGTATTAACTTCAAGTTATCATGAAAAATATTCACCAGTCTGTCATATGCAGATAAATTTTACTCAAATGAGTTGTCAGTTTACAGCAGGAAATGTATCTGTCACACCTCCATTTTTGAGACCTGTGTCTCTCCTTCTGAACTCCCTTGCTAGCATCTCACTACTGTGGATGTGTTTTTATGTGTTTATGTGTTTTATTGTAACTAACTACATAAATTTGAGCAGCTGGAGATTTTTGCAGATCAGAGAAACAAATTTCCTGGCATTTGCTGTGACTTTCTAATGATAATAACTTAGTGCTTAAAAGATAAATGAAATGCAAAGTAATCACCCTGAGGAAGCAAGACAGTACATCAGCAAGAGCGGACAAGGAATTAGAATGGCAGTTTAGTTGAGGGAACAGAGAAGAAATGACAAATCAGTGACGTAGTTGACAAATCGGCTGCTTTTTGGATGTGGAACATATAGGAGGGGTTGTGAGTGTATTTAGTTAAATACTGCAGTGGCAGACTGTGATTTGTAACTTGCCTTTGAGTAATGCAGAGACTATGGGAGGCTTGTTGAAATCCGTGAGGAGATGGTGCCATGTGGGAAGAAGGTGGTGGAGTTGAAAGAAATTATATTGATGAGAGGATGGAGAGAGTGAGAAGATCTAATTTTTAAAGCTGTAAGGAGAAATTAAGGCATCAGATGCCAGTTCTCGTTGTAGAAATGAATTTGTCTCTCTAAGTGATGTTGTCTCTACAATCATGTTAGCTGAAGCTAATGTGCCTCTAGCCTACATTTTAGAATTAAATGACCGCTTTGAGGTTACAGCATGATTGCTGATTCTTCAAGGAATCAAAAGACCAGAATATTCCCTGAGTTCCTTCTTCCAGTTCTCTGTCAGTTATTTCACATGTCGCTGCCACTGATTTTTGTGACCTTTCTCTCTTGCAGCTAGATCCATGTTCAAGCGGAGTAGCTCCCAGCCTTACTCATGGCAGCAGTCATGTTAAAGTCTTAACTGCTGTACTTGCAGTAAGGAAATATTTGGTGATCAGGCTGGACTTGCATAGCACTGTGAAGATGGTGGCATGAGTGTTAGTTTGTGACCCTTAATCTAGCTTTGGCACAGAATGTCTCCTCAACTTTTGATATAGGGGAGACTCCATTTCTTTTCAGACTTAGACCCCTGTTGGCATGCAAATAATGGTATATCCTCTGTGAGGCTAGAAATGAGAACTTGCATTCTGCTTATATGCAAAGAAGAGCTTGATGTTATGGTACCTTCTTGGTCTTTTAGTTCTGCGTGCCTATAATCTTGTGAAAGTGTATGCAGTGCATTATGCTGTGTCTTCCACTTGAAGGACAGACAGTATTGAACAAGTGGACTAATTAGTGGAGTAGCAAGCACAGCAGCCCTGAGCTAAGTTTTTCATTTGAAGAAAAAGCCTGCTTAAAACTGCTACTGAATTAAACCTACTTGAAATCACTGGAAGTTGGGTTCTGTGTAGTGAGCCCAACATGTAACTCCTCTCTGAAATGACAGCTCGCCATTGTTTTTTTTAAAATGGGTTGGCATGATTTGCATTGGGGTAAATCCTGCTTGTTGTACTCAGAGTTGAGAGTAAATCTGAGCTTGATACAAAGGGTGAGGGATCTTTGTGGAGGCATATAATGTTGGAAGTCCAGCTGTGGCTTCAGTAACTGAGGAAAAGAGCCTGGATTCCTTGCTAAGGTTGTTCTTGATGGATTTTTCTAGTTAATAGGTGGACAAAGTGAAAGGTTTTCATATCTGTTCTGGTGGTAGAGAGAAGCATTGTCTTTTTATTCTTCTGTCAAGTTTTGTCAAGACTGGGAGGGGTGTTGTCTGGTACTCCTTTATTCCTGTGGTCAGTGTAAGGAATTTTTTAGACTGTGTTTGTCCTGTCTTCTATTCATCGCTGTCTCTGTCCTGACAATAAATGATGCTTATTTCTCCAGCTGTTGGTAAAAAAAAAAAAGCAGTGAGGGCATTTGCTAGTTCACTTCTGTGTGGACCAGAAGCTTTGAGTCAGTCTACCATGGCAGTGTCTGCCATAAAGATGACCTTCATTTTGGTTTTCAGTAGGTGTTGGGACTAGATGACCTCTAGCGGTCCCCTTCTAGTCTCAAGCAGCCTTTGAGTCATTAGATGTGAATGATACAAGTGATGTATTTCTTGATTTATGGAAGTAAGATTAATACAGCGTAGCAGAAAATGTGGACTTTTCACACATTGTTTCCTCTTCCTCCACAACTGGGCAGGAACAGCCCAGTATAAATCAGGTGGTGTTAGGAAGTGTTACTGAGAAAGGCATTTTAATTAGGGACACAAACAAAATCATGGTGATTAAGACATGGATACTTAAGTGGAGGAAAACTTAGGTGAGGCAGATGACTGTTCCTGCTTCTTGTTAGTTGAACTGTTGTAAATGAAACATACTTCTATTGTCCAAAAAATACAGTTTTTGCAAGCTGAAATTTCCAGCAGCCTTTCCTAATCAGCTTGACTACTTGGTATAGTTACAAATAATAGGCTGCTTTTGTCTTGTACGTGCTAAGCTCCAAGACCCAGGCATATTATGCTGCGCATGGGAGTTAATATTAAGTAATGCCTGGTGCAGGAGTCTTCTGCGGCCTCTCAGAACTCTTTATTTACACATTGCAACCTGCTCCTGGAGGTTGGCTCATCACTGTCCCTTATCAAGAAGCAATGGGAGACCAGTGAATAGCATGTTCTGAAAACTCTGTACTCATTGCTGGAGTACCAATGTGTGCTGCTTACTGGTAACCAGGTAAGGGTTCCTGAAAGGTTTACTTACCGAAGGGTTACTTACGGGCTTCTTCTGGAGCGGGTATTTTGTCATGAAAACCAAACCTCAGTTGAGATGTGAACTGAACCTGCTGGATTCTTTTTAGTGAGCTTTCCATGGAGCCTTGGAATGCTGTGGGCATATTTTGCCTACTGTTATAGATAGATGACCCTTTTTAGAGGTCAGGAAACAGTTCCTGCATGGGAATTAGCTGTTTTGGGAGACTATTAAAAGACCAGGAAAGCCAAGCTTCCATTACTGTAATAAATGCTTTGTCTCAGGAAGTCTGTAAGCTCAAATATGATCATTAAAGTTTTCATAAAAGCTGAATGCTTTCTGCTTTTAAAAATGTAATGTTTAAAAGCCATGTCATGCTTTTTTGCGCTTGTTCTGGGACATGGTGGGGAGGAGCAAAGTACAGATGAGTGCTTTTTTCAGAGGAGCCTTTTCTAAATGAAAAGAGAGTCCTGGTGATGGAGAAGACAGTTGTGTAACTGGAGAGTCCCTGAGCTGATGTTCAGGATTCAGTGAGGTAATGGATCCCCAGGTCATCTGTGTACTCCTCGCTAACAGGCTACACAGGGTAGCCAAGGAAAGGGAGTTTCCTGAATTTGTGCACTATGATTGCACTTCTATTGTAAAATATTTAGGCTCTACAAATAACAAAAGATAGAGAAATGCCTAAACTGTTGTCCTCCACCAGTTTGCTTTGTCTGTTTCTGATCAAGGCAATGAACTTCGGATTACGAGGTCATACTGAGGTGAGATATGTCTTGTAGCCCTTCTGAAAATACAAATGTTCTTATCTCCAGTTTAATGGTGTGTAAACCAGAGTGGTGTTGACCATTTGCTAAGGGTCTGACAGACTTTAGTTCATATTTCTTTGCAGTAAGAATTGCATAATGTCTGTTCCAGTCAGATTCTCACAACTTGTAGGTGTCTGAAACAATGCAATGAGTAACAATTAGTTAAGGTGTCCGAAATAAAAGGGTTAGGATTGGTAGCATTTTAAAGACTTTCTGAAGATAGGTTGTATTCTTAGCTCTTACAGATTTCCTATGTGACCTTCTTTAAACCAGCTGTGCATCTTTAGGCATTTATGGAGGTCTTTGGGTAATATTTCTGCTTTAGCTCAGAGGAACCAGATTTACTTAACGAATATATATAGAAATGAAATCATCAAAAGGAAATGTAAAAGCAGTGTAAATCTTTGGTGTTTGCTAAATACAGTAAATACTCAAACCTGAATGCCAAATATCTTTCAGAACATTTATAACTAAACATGAATTAGGAATTCTTTCAAACATAGGCACTTGAGACTTTGTATGTTACGTGTGAGACCTCCATCATATCTGTTCAGTCTTCAGCCTATTTGAAAAGATTTACATTCTCTTTTAGGACTAAATTTATTGTGCATGTAGATCAACTGTATTTTGCAGAGTTTGTGTGTTTCCCATCTAAAGTTCCTTGTTTCCAGCGTCTGAGGGGCAGATGTTGGAAGATGGAAGAGCAGATTATTATCGGTCTGAGCCACACTTTTCCCAGGTTGTTTGCTAGTTGACTCCAAGCTCTGGGCAGTGATGCTCTTCTTGGTCACTGTTTTCCCCTGGCTTCTTTTGACTTCCTGCCTATGACACGACAGGATAGGTGCAAAGAAGAGATTGCAGCATCAGTAAGGAAGATGGTGGAAATAAGTTAGCAGCTGTCCTCACAGCAGTTTGTTTGGGCTACTAGAAGTGGCTTAGGGATCAGATTAAATATTGCAAATATTTACCAGTTGTTTTCAGCACTCAGCCTAGGATACTTCAGCATGCTGCTGGGATGGCTTCTTACTTTTCAACCCTACTGCAGCTGCAAAATTACGTATTTTCATTATGTATGCCACAGGTATTGCAGAACTGTGCTCTCTGCCTGCCTCTTCGCGTACCTCATGCGCATCTCTGGATGCCCGATTTATTGTTTAAAACTGGAGGGCAGTCAGACTACTCCAGTAGGCTCATGGCATTCCCCTTGTTTTCCATTCATGATGCTAGATAGCATAATTTCCTGTTGCCTTTGGTGGATAAGACGAGGGTAGGTAAAGCTTTATTCTAACTTGCCTGCATTCTGCTGTTGCTGGAAATTAATTCTTTTATGGAGCCATGGAATTATCTGGGTTCTTGTATAATTTTAAAATTTGTGTGCTTTCTCTTTTGGTGGTGAGAGGGGAATCCTGGTATGTGCCTAGTAAGATCATAAAGTTTCAGGAGTTTTTATGCAGGTGTAGTGTTTCCCTGTAGTATTTATCCTTACACATTTCATCTGTGGCCTCAGACAACTTTAAAATGTTGTTAGCACTGGTCAGAGGAGCTGTCTGCTGCTCCAGGAGAGGGGATGCTTTGGCAGGATCATGCTGTTGTTTCTGTTTCTTTACTTTTTATGAATCCAGACAAGGTTTTGTAAGCAGTGTCCACTGATACTTTGATACTTGCTTGAACCTTATGTCTATTCTTTAGTGCTTGTTTTCCTTACTCATTTTTCCATCAGTCTGTTTCTGAGGTCTGTATAGTTTATATCCTGTGATGCCAACCGTGGGCGTGCAAAACAATCCTAGATTAAAGACCATTAGAAGAGCCTTGGCTGAAAGGGGGTTTGGTGCATTTCATGCAAGATACATACAAACTTTCATTTCTGATACATATTAATCTGTTACCAGAGAAGTCTAAGACTAGATTAGAAACAAACAATCCAATCTACTTCTTCACTATTCTTGCTATTAGAAAGAATTTGCTAGTTCTGTTGATCTTTCAGAGGGAAAGAAATAGCAGATCAGAGTGAATGTTTGGATACCTGTTATTTTGCACAACTAAAGCTGTCTGAAAATGGTGATTTATTCTAAATGACAGTGCTTAAACTCATTTGTTTTATGTTGGAATAGAGCATGGCAACAAGAAAATGAGAGCAAAACTGTATGGAAGCTGGCATGTCATATTCTTTCTAAAGAAGAGTCTCTTCTGAAAACAGGCAGAACTAGTTGTCTGTTCTGTGTGAGAATCACTGACTCTTCCCACACTTCATTTCCTCTAACCTTTGTCCCTGTACCCATATCAGTGCATTTAAAATATCCAGTTCCATGGTGTCTTTGTGGCTCTTGAGGTCAGAGTAGATGCTTTTGTGCTGGGTCATAAAGCCTGTGGTGAGTCATTCTTTTAACTATATATTCAAGCCATTTTTCAGTATTATTCTCACATTCAACATTTTCAACCCCATATTCTGTAAAATGGTCAATAATTACTTGTTTTGGTGGGGATGTGCATGACAAATTCCAATCTGTATTCCTCTGTGGCAGCAGCTAGTTTCCTCTCCCAGAATTTAAGTGAGCTTGGAGTATATGCTGTAGTTCCCTGACAGCTTTTGTGATAAGTAAGGCCTTGAGAGAGAGGAAAAGTGCTAAAATAGCTTTAAAACAACTTTTAAATCTCAGTGGGTGTATCCACTCTTCAATTATGTTATTCTCAAATATGTAGCTTTTCATTTCACTGACCAGTCAAAATCAGGGCTCCCTGACATTCAGAGCTATCTCTAGTTCAGAATACTTGTTTGGAATTTAAAGTAGTCCTCAAGCATTAATTAATACTGTTTCTTGTTTCACTTGTGCGATGCTGGTAAATGTTAGAGCTGGGCAAACACCATGAAAAACTTCAATATGTTAATTTACATTTTTTAATAAACTGCTTTGCTCGTGGCACTTCTGTATTTGCATTCCACAAACAGTGAAGTGATTGAGTCTTACTGACAAAAATCATCAGAGGAGCTGAACTTTTGATTTTGAAGGAAAGTAACTGTTTCCTTCCTTATGGGGAAGCTAACAGGATCTGGTAGAGTCTTAGATGATTTATAATTGCTGTGGTTTCAGAGGAGTGTCAGTGCTCCAGGGTAAGTTGGTGTTGCTCGTGGTTTTATGGGGTATCCCTTTCACCTTGTTAATGTAAAAGTAACTATAGGAAAACTTTGTCTTGTGAAAAATGAGGTCTTTAGATCCTGGAAAAATTTTCAAATGGCAGAGCAGGTGAAGAGGTAAATTAAGGTGCCTATGGTAACTGGAAATTCAGAGATTTTTATGGACAAATTGCAACAACCAGTGCCATCCCTGCTAATCAAATACTGGACTACTTCAGTAGAGTGATTAATTAAATTCTCAATATTTGTTTTAATACTTATTTTTTGTGATCTGAATGGTTTACATTTTCTCATGCGACATCTCTAACACAAGTAGTAAATTAATTTTGCAGAGTTGTATATGTTAGTGGCATTATTTTAAATGTTAACTAATACTACCATGAAGGAAGTTAATTCAGAATAAAATGAACTATCTTAATCCACAGACGCTTAATACCTGCAAGGAAGGGCTGGATAACAAAGCCTTCCCTGTGGGTACCTGTACCACAGCTATTGATTTTAGCTATCTGGGGGTGGATAGCACAAGTAATTGTACAGTCATTTTCCCTCAAGTGATCTAGAAAGCTTGTTTTTGGCTGATGCAAAGTTTCTTCCATGTATTTGAAGGGAGAGAGAATTCCATGTGGAACTGTTCTTGCTTTTGCCTGCAGAATTGAGTATAAATCTTTCCTGTGTGAATAAGGGCTTAAATTCCAGAAAACAGGAGGGTTTTTTTATATCTATGAAATGTCTTGTGTATGCCCCATCCTAGTGCATTTATATAAGTAAGAGTAGAATTGAACATTTGTTTTTTAAAAATCCTTTTTTGCAGATGTTTGGCAGCTGTTACTAAGGCTTGAGTATTAATAGCTTTGTTAGCATTTGCCCCAAAGATCCAAGTAAAGTAAGCATAAAGCTAAGTTTTACATCTTTCCTTTCTTTCCTTAAGCTGCTTGGAAATGCAGTGGAACTCTGGAATTTTTTCCTGCAAGTCTTTATTTTGGTCTCTAGTCTTTGTTTTTACTGACAAGAAGTAAGGGAAAAAAAAAAAAAAAACCAAAACCAACAACAAAAAAAACCCCAAACCCGAAAAAACCCCAGAGCAATTGGCTGTTCTCTGGTATACACTTTCTGGTCTGACAGAAAAATCTTCATCCTGTTAGGTTTGGCTTGCAATTTTCCTCAAGTCACAAAGGCCTTTGCCTGATTATAGTTGCCTGTAGCGAAAAGGTCAAATATGATTTTTTGCAGTCAAGGATGTTGGATAATATGCTTCTGCTCCAGCTTGATGGATGAAAAAGCTGCTGTCAAGAGAGAATCTGAACTTCCTCTGACAGCTCCAAAAGCATTGTGGTTTTAATTGGAGATGTACTTGCTTTACTTTCCTTTCTAATATTCTCACTACATGTGGACAGACAGGGCATGATGATCCTATGGGTTTTTCACAATAAATTGTTTGAGTTTAAATTATTTGTTATCAAGAACTTGGATTCTGATGTGTAGAGAAGGAATGCTGTGGTTCTTCTGTAATGTAGCAGGAGAATATTTGTATTTGAATCTGTGATCTTCTGAATGGTAAGGTTAGGAGCTATTTACTCTGGCAAAGAAGGATGAGAGACTTCAGGAATAGGAAGTATCGGAGAAAAATCTTCCACTCAGCAGTAATGTTTCTAAAACTAGAGCTGGCAATGAGCTAACTGAAACTCCTGCAGTGTCTTATAATCACGCTGTAAGTTGGATTTCTGATACTAACATTAAGTATACATAATTATAATAAATATGTCCTTATACCCTTACCTTTTGATTAGATGGCTAAATAACTTAGTAATTTTTTTTTTTAGAACCTTTTTTTGCCTAAGATCATCTGATATGATGTAGTCATTGAAAAGGCAACATTACTAAGGTTTCTTTTCACCCAGTGTTCAGGGCTGTGTTGAGACCACATGTGACCTTGGGATGGGCAATAAATCAGTCTGCATTTGACAGTGACATAATGCATGACCAGATCTGTGGAGCCCCAGCCCCATTTCACATGTTGTGAATCACTCTACGCGAGCAAAGCAAGTTCCATTTTGTAGAAGCAATGAAGATTTTGGAGAGTGGACAGTAATTGCTTTGCTGGAGGTCTGGAAGAGACTGTTTCTTCATCTGGGGTGAGTTGTGAGACACCAGTCCACAGTGGTGGAGAAGAACAGCTGCTTGTAGCTTGCACTGTTGTAAGAGTCTGGCCTTGAATGTGTTCTACTTTGACTCTAGTCGTTGCCTTTGAAAAATAAGAATGCAAGATGGGCTACACTGAGATGGTCTGCTAGATAAAGCTGCTTGATTGCACATTTTTAATGGCGTCTTTGCTGTTCGAGTAAAATGCTCTGATTCTTTGAAGGGAAGGTTGACTGTGGCAGATTTTACCCTTCATTTATTGCGTGCATAAAGGGCTTTTAAAAAAACTTGGGCTTTAGATTGTCACCCATGTGTTTAGGTCTGCTGCCCTGTAATAGCATCGTTAACAACGTGACCGTAGTCACAATGTTTATGGAAAAGTCCCTCATTATGTCTAGCCTCTATCAGGGATTTGTTCTTGCCCT
>JAVSBS010008065.1:135448-190582 GCA_033124195.1 Coracias cyanogaster | reverse complement strand
AACCCCTCTGTCATGGGCAGGGACATCTTCCACTAGATCAGGATGCTCAAAGCCCCATCCAACCTGGCCTCAAACACATCCAGGGGGAGGGCATCTGCAGCTTCCCTGGGCAACCGCTTTCAGTGCCTCATCACTCACACAGTAGAGAATTTCTTCCTAATATCTAATCTAAATCTACCCTGTTTCAGTCTAAAACCATTATCCCCTCTCCTGTCACTACATTCCCTGATAAAGAGTCCCTCCTCATCTTTCCTATAGGCTTCCTTTAAGTACTGGAAGGCCACAATAAGGTCTCCCTGGAGCCTTCTCTTCTCCAGGCTGAACAACCCCAACTGTCTCAGCCTGTCCTCATAGGAGAGATGCTCCAGCCTCTTGATCATCTTCATGGCCTTCCCCAGAACTCACTCCAACAGGTCCATGTCCTTCTTATGTTGGGGCCCCCAGAGCTGGACACAGTACCCCAGGTGAGGTCTCACAAGAGCAGAGGGGGAGAATAACCTCCCTCAACCTGCTGGCCAAGCTTCTTTTGATACAGCCCAAGATGTGAATTGGCTTTCTGGTCTGTGAGCACACATTGATGGCTCATATTCAATTTTTCATCCATCAACACCCCTAAGTCCTTTTCCACAGGGCTGCTCTCAATCCAGTCATTGCCTAACCTGTATTTGTGCTTGGGATTGACCCAGCCAAAGTGCAGGACCTTGCACTTGGCCTTGTTGAACTTCATGAGGTTTGCACAGGCCCACATCTCAGGTCTGTCCAGGTCCCTCTGGATGGCGTCCCTTCCATCCAGTGTGTCAATCCCACCATACAGCTTGGTGTTGTCAGCAAACTTGCTGAGGGTGCATTCAATTCCACTGTCTATGTCACCAACAGAGATGTTAAACAGCACCAGTCCCAATACAGACACTTGAGAAACTCTACTCATCATTGGTCTCCACTCAGACATTGAGCCATTGACCACAACTGTTTGAGTGCAACCCTCCAGGAAATTCCTTATCCACCTAGTGGTCCATCTGTCAAATCCACATCTCTCCAATTTAGAGATGAGGATGTTGTGTGGGACAGTGTCAGATGCTTTGCACAAGTCCACGTAGATGACATCAGTTGCTCCTCCGTTATCTACCAATGCTGTAACCCCATCATATAAGGCCACCAAATTTGTCGGGCACAATTTGCCCTTGGTGAAGCTATGTTGGCTGTCACCAATGACCTCCTTGTTTTGATGTTCCCAAACATAGTTTCCAGGAGGATCTGCCCAACTAGGAGAATGAAGAGTCTTTCACCTTTTCATGACTGTCAGTTTCACAAAAATTGTAACCACTGTATCTGAAGACACCTACTCCTTGCAAGTTTGACTGAAATTGGTAGATGAACTCCAAATTTAGGGGAAAGGCTGACAGATGTGGATGAAAAGGCTGATTGCATTATTCTTATTTCACTAGGAAACCAAGGTAAAAGTGATGCTGCTTGGAGGCAAGTATAATTTAAAATATAAGCTTGCCTGAAAACAGGGCAGATCTCAAGGATCCCTAGTGTCTCTTAACAGGCTTTGAACTCTTTGTGACTCTGTAATTACTGCCTGAAAGCAGGAATAGGTTTCTTAGAAATATGTCAGTAACTCTCCAGTTTTTTCCTCCCCTCTTTTTAAAGCTAGGTAGTGTGTTTGCTTTCCTACATAAACTGGGAGACAATTTTAGCCAGTTCTTTAAGAACCAATATGAATATATATTCTGTAATTTGTTTTTTCGTTATTTGTTACTAGTATTCATTGTTCAAGCAGCCTGCTTATATTTGACTCTCTATCGAAGAGCAATACAAAAAGAGGCTTCAAGAGCTTCATCCCCTTGATGCAATCTGGTGGTAATTTTCTTTCCCTGTTGAATAGAAAGCCAGATTTTTTCTTGATCCCTCTAATATTACTGAAGCATTTAATAGAGTGAGTTCTCATTACTCCTGATATTTTTTATATTGAGTCTCATGTTGTGGCCTTTCGGATTTTGGTTGTAGATATATATATTTCTCTCTTATAGTGTGATAGTATGTTTCACTGATGCACTTCCAGCTCTGCTTAAGTTATTTTCCCTTTAGATTGATTTCCCATGAAGTTTTAGTTCCTTCAGAAGGTAGAAGTCTAGTTCTTTCCACTATTCTCCTGTCTTCCTTTTACAAGTGTCATAAACTTTGTCATTCATCATCATTCCTGCCTAAGCTGCATTTCACCTTTTCAAGCAGGTTCTCTGTGTTAATTAGGATAAAATTTTAAAAGGCTTTCCCTTCACTAGATTTTACAGCATCAACAGGATGTCACTGACACATTCTGGACAACCTATGTTCTGTTGTAATCATTACCCAACCAGTTACAACAGCTCCTTTACTCTGGATGATTTTACCTCTATTTTTTTTTGTCCCTCAGGAAAATCTCTCTGTGTCTCCAAGAGCTGCAATTCCAAATCCTATTTTCCCTGTTAGTAATGTGCAATAGGCATCCTACTATTGTAGCACTTACATACTCACAGGGTTTTATCAGTAGAACTCTAAGTAAGGCTTAATTTACTGAATGTGAGATCCCAGAGTCTTCCAAGAACCACAGTACCTTCCTGGGGGCTTTTATGTCAGCTCCTTTCTTCAATCTAGTCTAAGGCCTCCCTACTAGGTTATAAAACTAGTAGACAAAGAGACCTTTTTGTGAACAAGACAGTCTTCTAGATGACATCCTGCAAGTAACCATTCATTTATTTCCAGGAAACATCCAGCCTCTGCCTCAGTCTTGAACTTCAATAACAAGGAAGTGTGTAAAGAACATCTGAGTCTACCTTCATCATCTGTCCTGTAATTACTATTTCATTTTTGCAGGGTCATTCATGGCACGGCCTATGTTCATAGGCAGGAGAATTTAGTAATCAGTATGATGGGGTAAGTAAAGTTGATAATGTTTTTGCAACCTCTTGCATTCAGGCAAGATAGCAGATATCTCAGAAGACCAGATGCCTTCAGCAGATGAGTCCCTCTGAGATCCTCAGGTGGGAGGCACCAGTCACTGTATCTGTTGATCTCTTTTGGGAGGCTTAGAGTTAATCTTCTGTGGGCTGCTCAGTCAAAGTAAAACTCTTTTCATTAGCGTATTTTTAGAATAAGAGTTAAAATGTTAAGATTATCTTCAAGTTTAGGGAATACTATAAAACACAATAAATCTGTAAAATAAGGCTGCTGAATATTTCTGCATTTTGCTTATATGGAAATACATGCGCTAAAATTTAACAAAAATAATTGTTCCAACTTTTCTTTTCCTGGGTTATAGTAAATCCATAACAGATGTAAAATAGGTACAAGTGGCACACATAATGTACCCTTTCATTTCATTTCTTTTCTGTCTTTAGAAGTTATTAAATATTTAATTGTTATTAATTTTAATGGCTTATTGATGAAGGTTGAGGTATTTCAGCAAGAATATATATCCATATCTATGGACTTCCTTATAGGGCCCGAGAAAGGAAGGTATCCTGTCCGTTCCTCCAAAGGGAAAAAGCATGGAAGTGATTTACTTAGTATCCAGGAAAAGAGATAGCATAAGAGATATTTTTTCCTTTTAAAATCAATGGAAAGAGTTTAATGAACTTCTTTCATGTTAGCTTATCCATCTCATGTTAACTGAGGAGGTATTAAAGATAAGGGTGGTGCCTTAGCTGATGTAGAAACTTGGGCTCATTAGAAACTAAACCTATGATTTGAACATCTAAGATCTCCATTTGCAAAAGAAATACTTCAAAGCAGTATCAGTTAGTTTTGAGGTTTTGTTTTGTTTTCTGTAAAGTGAGCTACACATAAGAAATGTTTGTACAATATAGGCCTTGGAATCAATGTGGGCTCTAACTTGATCAACCTATCATTTTGTTTTGCATCAAAGAACCTTCTTCCATCTCGATGTCTTTTTTTGTCATTAAAGCAGTCTTGTTCATTATCCCTGAGTCAAATATTTGAAGCTACAAAAAATAAGTGGCTTTTCTTCATGCACAATCTTTCAATTTTAGAATCAAGCAGATTGAAGATCAAGCTAACAAATATGCCCAGAATAGAACTGTTGATGAAGTAAGTAAAAGTCTGAAGGACAGAGTGATACAACAGGCAGGAACTATTAAAGACAGTTTTTTTGTCTGCAGCAAGCAATCACATGGGAAAATTAATAAAGCTGGCTTGGGGAAGGTAGGAAAAATATTAGCTATTTTTCTCTCTCCTGTACTTTTCCCAGAAAGATACTGCCTTAGCAATGTGCCTACTCACACAGCTAGAGTTAAATCCTCCAGGACTGTTTCAGTTACTGGTGAGCTAAACAGGTCCCATGCAGGTTATGCTATGAGAAAGAATCTCAACTTGTCTTTAAAGACATAAAATTGTCATCCTGTAGCAGCACTACACCTTGAAAGCTTCAACTGCTTCTGGTTGTCAAAAAGAACATGTATGGATTGGGACTGGCAAGACACAGTGGGACTCAGAGGTCTAATGTCAACCAACAACACAACTCTCACGTGAAGTGAGTGGGGCATACCTTTAAAGAATCACCTAAGCCTTAACTCAGTGAGTGTCCTTAAGCCCTCTTTGCAATGCTACAGTGATAGCTGGTAGGAAATAGGTAGGTGAAGAATAAGATTCTTAACAGCATGACACTTCAGGGAGAATTACCTAAGCTAATTTTATACCATCTTTCAGATTTCTGAGCCTCAGCATTGTCTGAGCCGCTCTGGGACTTCAGTGTGGCTCACTGGGATCACACCAGGACTAGGAGGCACCTCTTGGAGTCCCCAGCTCTCTCTCCTTGCTCACTCTTGCTCTACTTTCAAAGGAGCCTGTAGTGATTTTGTCAGGGAAATCTCCTCCAGACATCTAGTAGCATTCCCGGGCATAGACTGGTCCCCAGCACAAGAGGAGAACTTGTCTGTAGCTCATGTTGAAAACTTCCAATGTAATTATTTGATGTTGGGTGGCTTTTGATACTGGATTAGTTGATTTGGGTACAGCATCTCAGTGCTGAGAGTATGCTTTGAAATTGTATAGCTTTTACTTGCCAAGACTTCCAATTTAATTTTGTAAGGGTTTTCTGTGGTGTTCCCAGGGCCCATCACAGCCTTGATGGCTTATCTGTTGGCATGTTGTGCTTTGGACAGACTTGTGAGGTCATGGATTTGGGATTTTAGCTGTGACGCCAACGACACCCAGATGTACATTTCTATCTTTTAACACTTCAAAGCAAAATGCTTTGGTGAAGTTGAGACTGGGCAGGAAAAGAGACACGATGGCAGTAATATTTCCCTAGTCTACCTAGATTTATGCAAGAGTTGCTGCTGAATAGCATTATGGTGGTAACACATGCTCTGCCCTTTGTCCAGGCACTGAAGAGTCAGCAAGGGTCAAACCAGAACCATACCTTTGAAAATTGCCTGCCTAGTCCCTTCAGAAAGTTTGTCCCAGTGTGTTTTTACTCTGGTTCAGTAATAAACTTCATCTTCCCATCCATGTACCACGGACAGTACAGGTTTTTGCCACCTACTGTTGCAGGACCAAATGCGAGGTCTTGCAAGGGGGTGACAAGCTGTTGACTTTCTTCTCCCCTTCTCGACATAGATCCATGAGGTATGTGCTCCACATCATATGACAGGATGAAGGCTGTTACTATAGGGCCTTCCCCTGCGAACACTGTAACTGCATTCAGCCACACATCTTCTTACCCACAGGTGGTTATCTTTCTGCAATTGCATGCAGGAAGTGAAATTGCTTTGAAATGAAGGGGAGAGAAGGAGGGAGGACAAAACACATAAAACATTTTCAATTTTTCTTAATTATTTATTGCTAATAACACAGTTATTAAGAATGTGTTCATCTGCAACCCCTCCTCCCATGCATATCTGACATCTGGGGCATGTACCTTTGGGGCATTGGCTTTGGTTGCTGAAATTTACGCTAAAATGTGATACCTAAGAGGCTTATATGTTGCTTGCAGCTAACGCAGTAACATGCATTTTGTCACTGTTAGGCAGAACAAACTCATTCTACCTGCTGCTTTTTCTTCTGTGTTGGCTGTCTGGGTACAACTCACATTTAAGGTATTTGTATAGCACCAGAAGCTATTAAACAGTTAGTCTTTGTGATTTCATTGTTCTTTTATTACACTGTGGATGATACATTTCTCAAGTTTTGCAATGCACAAAGGATAAAAAGTCATCATGTACCTGCAGCCAGGTACATGCATCACTGCACTGTGATGCTCTTGGACCCTGCAAGTTCAGCAGAGTCCAGCTGGATGGAATACTGCCCAGGAACTCCACCTTTGAAGTGCTGGGGCCTGAGTTGTGGGCCCAGGTTGGAGCTGACCTGTGAGTGAGTCATAGCCTAGCAGAATGAGTTGTTTTTTCTAGTGGCTTCATGTTCCAGAGGCAGAACCTGGCCCACCTGTGTTTCTGTGGCTCCGCCCTCACCGAGGTGGTTGTGGTTGGGGTGGTGGGTGAGGCCAGGCTATATCAACCAGGAGCTGATGAGTTGGAGGAGCTTCTTGTTGGGGCTGGCTGCGTCTTGCTGAGCTTTCTTGGTGGTGGTCTTCCATGTGAAGGACCACTGAGAAAGCCATCTATGTCTGCTGTGTTCAGCAGGTGTTGCTGGCACTACAGTGGGCAGCAGAGGAGCTGGGCCCACAGGAACTTATGGCAGGACTGTCTGAAAGAAGATTTCTGAGGGGCTATTGCTGAGTTCAGTGTTGGCCTGTGTGATCAGCAGCATAAAATGATGATGGCTGAACCAGAACAACAGCCCTGCTGATGATTATGATCATTCAAAAGGGGCATGCTTCCCTGAAATAGTCCTGTTCTGCCCTGCCCTGTGCTGAGTATCCAAAGCCTACCCTGGAATGAATGAGAGGGAGAGCTTGGTGAGAATATGGGTGATTAAAAGAGATTCTTTGTCAGAACTGAAGTGACCGTATGCCCCTGGGAACTGCCACGCCATGTGTATTTTCCACTGAAAAGCAGTCTGAAACTGATTTGCCATCACTTGTGGACTTTAAAGACCTCTGCACCTTTGGCAAAAGAAAGGAGTTTTCTCCCTCATTGTCTAGGTAGAATTATAACTGATAGTTTTCACATTCTTCTTGCCCTAATTTCTCTGATGCTTCTATCCAGATGTTCATCAATCCCTGCTATGGGAGCACAGCTGCTTTTCATCCCAGAGCTCCTGGAAGTTCAGTGGTAGATAAAGAACATCTAGAAATGGGTGTCTAGCACCACTGTAGGCATTGTGGGGCCTCCAGCTGCTGTTTGAGAAAGATGTAGGACTCTGTATCACATCTTCCAGCTGCATATAGATGTTTTGGATATATTGGGTTTTCACAAATGGTGTAAGTAATATGACATGTCTCAAGTGCATTTAGGTGGATAGGTTGTGAGGTGTTTTGGGGTGCCACTGGAGTTAAAGTGATCTGCAGTGGTATGCTGTTCTTTGACTGGGTCCTGACTCTGTAGCTGGGCAGGTGTGCTAATGCCATTTCCCAACTTATTTACACGTTTGAAACTGCTACCCTGACCTAGAGCTTCATTTAGAGCAGCCAGGCAGCTAGCATAGAGCTGGGCAGAGTTGTTTGCCCTCAGAGGTGGAATAGTTACATCAAACACTACTAGCATAGTGTAGTAGTGGTGAACACAAAAGCATGCTTGCTTTCAGATTTGTTATTCCAGGCCAAGCCATAGAAGTAGGCAAAAGTTGTGTGTCCAAATTGGAAGTGGATAAGCTCGGTTTATTTGTATAGCATTATGTTACAGAGGCATTAAGGGAGTTGGCAGAATGCAACCTTACATGCCTCTGAAGGGTAATTGATCTTGGTGTGCCTGAATAAGCCAAAAATGCAGGCCCAGAATAATCAGTTAACCTTTGCAGGGTTCTACCTACATTGTTGGTTCTCTGCGTTTTCTTTACAGCTTATGGCATAAGGACACTTTTTAGCTGCTTGTCTGTGGAGTACCTAAGGTATGAGGTGGGTTAATGAAGGGAGATGCCAAACTCCACCTCTTTTGCCAAAGAGTAACATAGTACCTCTGGCTTCACCGGCTTGACTCTCCTGGTAACTGGGCAAGGAGGCACAGATCCTGCCTTTGTAGTTTTGGATTAGTCTAACTTTTAATATAGTTCAAAATCAGGAAGATGGTAACTGAAGCTCTGTCGGGGGTCCTAAGGAAATTTGTATGTGTGCCTTCACTTTTGTGAAGGATTACAAGATCTCCTCCCCATACGGTTGATATCAATCCTCTTCCTCTAAGTAAAACTTGGAAACTATGCCTTTTGTGAGCCCATTCAGCACAGGACAATGACCTAGCTGTACAACTTAATATGATTTAATCTTGTATGTGGTTTTGGCAGAGTTTTATTACTTTTTTTTTTTCTCTACATGAAAGTGCTAGTAGTTGAGACTGTAGTCACCAATATTACTACTGTGACTGGTTCTCTCCAGCTTTGATTGGATTTGTGCAGCCAGATTTCCTTATCGCTACTATTAAGCATTTGATCTGATGGAAAATACTTGTTCAACTGAACATAAAATGTGCTTGCTTATCCAGAAGCTTTACATTCATAGGAAGGAACAATAATTTGCTAATTATTCTCACTTTTAAAACACTCCTTATGCTGTTCAGCTGTTTGATTATTTTCTTCTTTTAATCTGTACAATTAACTAAAATATAATGGCAAGAGTAATCACTGTAGGAACACTTGGAAAGTCAGGACAGAGCCTTGCAGGATAGTTATAAAGAAATACACCTAAATCAGGAGTTACAAACCAGGTGAAGAAAATGAAAGGTTTTGGAAAAAGCCTTCAGCAGCAACAGGGGCTGCAACTACAACTTTTAAGGGAAATGGGAGGTGGGAAAAGTAGAAGAAAAATAGGGACCCCTCCACAGTCAGCCTGCCAGGTAACATTAAGAGGGGTGCGATGGGAGACTGCTGCCTCTCTTATATGCAGAGAGGTAAAGGGTCTGCAAAAGAAAAAGAAGGGGACATGGGAGGAATGTAGAAAGATCAGGAAGTTCTTTGCCAAAATAGGCTGCTTAAAATGGATCCCTAAATCTGCTTTAAAGAGCAGAAATGCAGAAGGAATCGTGCCTTCCACCTTGCTGCAACTTTATGTGGTTCAGGGGCCTGAATCCATTCTGTGGCATTTCTTGCCCAGGAGGCATTTGTGGCAGGCTCATGGGGAAAAGTGGTAGCAGCAAATTCTACAAATGGCGGTTTTCCTTCAGTCTGCTAAATGAGCTAACGTCATTTCTTCTGGCACTTTTTACTTTCCAGGTGAAGTTTAATCTTAGCCTGTCACTTGGTGCTTTTGCTTAAAATGCCAGTCTCAAAAATATAGGCAAATTTTGCTCTCTATCTCTTTCTGTATAGAATTGAAGTTGTACAGAACGCATCTATATTTAAATGGTTTACTGTAAATGTAAGGAAGAGAGATCGATTTTCAGAGTAATTTCAAGCTGAGCCATAGCATAATACACCATGATATTTAGTATTCAAAATGGTATATATTAAGCAATAGGCCATTATATAACATGTTGGAACATCATGGCATGCCAGTGTATGATGGTCAGTTTAATCTACTAACAGAAAAGCTACGTTCACTACAAGGAGGGTTGAGTTATCTGGACTTTGTGGCAATCCTGGAGACTAAAGGAATTTTAGAAAAAATAAAGCATGAAAAAAAACCTTTCCTGGAATATCCAGAACTTGTCTCTTTCAAGGAAAGCCTTTTGGTGAAACTGGGAGGAGATCAGTGATACGAATTTACACACAGGTGACCTTCCTGTCTGTAGTTCTTTGACTCCTGATCTGGCTAAACTGCTGAGTATGTAACCCAGGACAAATGGGAAACTGGAATATGTGGGATGTGAACAAACTAAAGGTCCACAGATAGGTGCCATGGAGCTGTCACTAACAAATTGCAGTAAGTAACTGACTGATTGCTCTATCTTGAGTAGATCCTTGTCCTCAGCATTCCTAACTCTTATTCAGTCTTGGAATTATGTTGTATCCTAGGTTACAGTAGATGATTTTGTAGTAGCAATGGCCAGCAAGTCTTTCTGTTCTGTGTTAAAAGCCAGAAGACAGTAGCTAGTCCTTTTAGGGAAGAAAGGTCTGTTTGTAAGCTGTTAGTGATGAGTTTTAGCAGCAGTATATACAACTGGAGCTCTGTGGTGTGATCTGGTTACTTACTGGCTTCTAGTTTTTGAATTAAAGTACTGCTATTCAATGTTAAGGCTATTAAGGGGTTGTTGTTACTAGATAATACTGAAATGTGGTTATCTATAACATAATTGATAGTTTTATTAAAGCAACAAGAATCCCAGTGAAAGAGCAAGGTTAACTATTTGCGTAGATATAGAGGTATTGTCCATCCTAATGAAGATATGGCTTTCATTGATTTCCTGTTGCTGAGGAATGAATACCAGAGAAATATGATAATATTGGGAGCACATTTTTTCACTTTAGCTACTTTCCTTACTCCATCAGTAATTTCACTGATTTTAAGGCACTATAAGGGGTTTGATTTTTCAACCCTTAAAAATGAAGCTGGTGGAATCTGAACTGATTTCTTAGGGTGGAACCCTGAGTGCATACTAAAGCTAGTAATTATAAATTTCTCATTTATTTTATACTTATGCTTTAAGTCTAGATTTTGTGGGTAAAATTCTGATGCCACTGAAGTCAATGACAGTTTTGCGATTGGCTTCAAGGCCTGTTTTAACTTCCATATTATGCCTCTTTTATTTTTCTCAGAGGAGCACATTTACTTTTTTCACACTGTTACTATTATTTTCTGCTGTCATCATTTCTCTTTTAGAACTAAAACAAGAAGGAGAGCTGACTTGTGGCTGGCTGACCTTCATTCAGGTCTAGAAGTTAAGAATTTTGTGAATACAACCTAATCATCTATCCACCAAAACATGTGTGCCTTCATCCAGTAGCCCAATCAAAGATAGTTGAAACATGGTAACCTCGGGGAAAACGAGTGTGCCAGCTTTTTTATTTTAATCAAGAATCATCAATGTTATATCTGTATTGAAAGTTTTTGGTTTTGCCAATTATGAGAATCACAGCTTTTCTTTCCATACACTACCATATAACATAGTCATAAAAGGAAGCGTGACCCACATTTAACATAAAGTGAGTCTCAGGTACTAGAAGGCCAAGAAACCTTCCTCCCCGGCACCACCCCCCCCCCCCCTCCCCCCCCCGCTTTTATTTTTCAGTTATTTGTGATTCACTGGGGTGGAGAGTGGTCTGTAGTTACAGAAAAAGAGACCTAGTTTTCTCCTTATAAGCTTTAGTGGGAAGATAAAACAAGCACAGATTTTCTTGATTAGACTTCTGTAGAAACTGGAATTGAAAAAAGGGAAAGATAGTACATGTCTGTAGGGGGGAGCAGGACTTAAAGGGTAAAATCAAGTGAATACTATTTATTGATTCTTCAGAGTAGTTGTACAGGCTTTTGTGTTGGTGTATGTAAATCTTACAAAAAGAAGAGAAATGTCCCTTTAGAACAGACCATTAACTGAAAATTTTTCTTATCAACTGGGAGTAGGGTGTGGTGAAATGTCAGTGTGTATGTTTTTCTTTGCAAGTTTTTCCCATTTTAAAATCTGATGTGAATTACTTTACTCCTTTCTATGGCTCATATGTTGCAGAAAAATTCTAAAATACTCAAGAGGCTAAAAAAGTTGCTTAGTCTCTTTTTTCCCAGATGCAAGGCAGAATCAGTTCCTAGAGTATCACTGCACAGCGAGCAGAAGGAATCAGATCCGGAATGGTAACCAAAATAGCTTTTCTATGGCCTAAAAGTACCTTAGCCCTTCAGGACTGGAAGTACATGGGTACCCTGCTGGGAAGCTGGCTGTCGCCTTTTCCTGGTCCTGCTGGGCTGTGGGCTAATAAACTTGTGACAATACAAAGCTGCTGGTGGTGCAAGACTGAGCCTTGCCAGAACAGAACATCAGGTGAAATAGTTTCAGGGGTTACGCTCTGTTAAGTCAGGCACATTTTGACAGCAAAATAGCTCACATCGGTTCAAACCAGGAGAAGGCTTATCCAGAATAGAATTGCTCCAGGGGAGATAGTCACACATGCAGCGGTTGTGATACACAGTCAAAGGTGTAATAAATTACTCTCTCTGACACTGCCTACAGGCCTTGTGTTCCTTCACTGAGTGTGGTGGTTTAGTAAAAGCCCTGGTGGGAGCTCTGCCACACTGGCGCCGCCGATCCCTGCCCCCTCCCCCCTGCTGCGGCCACGGACAGGGAAAAGGAAAAAAATAAGTTTAAAATGCCCTTTTGAGTTGAGATAAGGAAGGTTTAATATAAAAACACGTAAGAAAATGCTGCAGCAACAATATTAAGGAAGGAGTAATACACAGAAAAAGGCAATACCAGAGATAAAGAGATGAACCGAACACACGTGTTCCTCCCCAGAATGCTGAAGCCTAACTGCCCTCCCCCCAGAAACTAGCCTCCAGGGCAGGAGTCATCATGGTATCAAATAGCTTAACCCTGCCCTGTCCGAACCAGGACATTCGTTTAAACTGCACTTCTGGTTTTGAAAGGTATGTGGTTACCTACTGGTTGATTCTTCCCTCTGTGTTGATGTGTGTAATAGCACTTAGATCTTTATGCTATGTAAGTTCTTCTTTTATTTCCCAAGTAATGCTGTCATACTGTGTTGTTGCACTCTGTAGTATTAAGTATGATCTCTTCTTGCATGCAACTGTCATGTCCAGCTACAACATTTAAACTGACAGTTACAGAATATTGTTGTAGATCCTCTGTGCCTTGAAACCTTTGTTTTCCCTGAGAAGTGAGGGAAGGGAGGGAAAAGAAAATGATAAATTAGGCCAGATATTTGGTGGTTTAGGGTAACGTAGAATCTTCTCTAGGCTCAAAAAATAAGTTTAGCTAATGTTGGTATATGTGACTAATGGATCTTTGGAAATTTTGTCAATGTTTAAACATCAAGAGCATGGACTAGTAGGAAACGTGTTCTTCACTGGTATTTTTCTTGGTCTCATCTTGGATTTTTTGTGCACACAGTGCTGCTTTGTTCTCTGGAGCTCAAGCTTGCACTTTTCCTCCTTGATCCTTGTCCTTTTTTTTGCTTTTGTTTTTTAACTTTTTAAAATACCAGTTGATATTGCACCCCAAACCAGACATCCAAAAACTCTTCCAGCTTCTGTAGATCAGGTTGTTGCTGCTGTTTCACAGCTGACCACTGTTAGCTGGATGTAGCAAATACAAAGAAAAAAAATCCTAAATCTCAGGTTCCTGTGGAGTTTGCACCTGGGAGTAAAATCAGTACATGGGAGAGCCTGAAGTGTTTGCAACTAAGGCAAGGTCAGAAAGAGGTGCTGCTGACTGTATCAGCTTATCCATAGGGCGGTGGGAGGTATATGTCTGCTGCTGGTGTTCTGAGAAGAGTGTTTCTGGAGGAGCAGTGCTGTGCTTAAAATGGAAGCAGAATCTCTAAGGATACGCCAAGTGGTGGCATTCCAATTCTGGTTTGGCTGTGGTCACTGCTCCACCCTACAGAAGTTGTGAAGGAAGTACACATGCCGGATCTCCCAGAAGTGATCTATACCAAAATAAATCATGGTTCTTGGAGCACTTTTTCAAATGCTGCTGTTAATAAATAAGTCTTTCTGTATTCTGGCTTAGCTGGTTGCTTCCTTGAGCCAGTACAACTAGTTGTGTAGCAGTACAGTGAGCTCAGAGCTGCTCTAGTTCAAAGTAGTTTTTTTTGGAGGTGGTGCTTACCTGCATGGCACTGTAGTGCTTGTAGAGGTTTAGTTTAACATCACTTCCACTTCTCTTTTTGCAGTTGTGTAGACATAATTAAAAAATGAAAGCATGTGTGTAGCAGCCATTAAACTGAATGCACATTGTTTCTTGTGCCTTGAATTCAATCAAATGTCTCATTAGGCATTTTAGTCGGCGTTTGAATTGGCAAAGCTGCACAAATACTCAGAACAAATCTAGATGGGACTTGCCAACTGTTGTCCACCTGTCCCTGAAAGGTATGGGGCAGTTATCCAGGAGAAACATGACTGAAAGACTTATATAGGTTCCCATACATGATCAGTGAGCTTTTGGGGAACTGTCTTGTTTTCTGGCTTTCTTGGATAGATTAGCAGCCATTGTAAATGCACTGATGCTGAACTTTCTTTAGGATGTGGCTCAGTATCAACTGAAAGAGGATCTAAGGCATATGGGTTACGTAAAAAATTATTAAAGAATGAAGTGTGTGTTCTCCCAGCTTCCTGTGTTTGTGTTCTGTTTCTAAGTTATTAGGGTTGATGTCTGGCTGCCTCCCCACAGTTTGAAAGCAAGCTTAGACTCTGCTGCTGCTGGCTAGGTCCAGATGTGAACAGCCATTGCAGGACCTGGTCAGAAGGTCACAGTGGGCATGAGGGACAGAAGCACTTGGTAATGGTATGTTCAGATGCAGAGAATATGTATTCTTCTAAGGCATGTGTGGGAGTGCTAAGTGCCAGTAGATTGATGTGGTAAGGCTCAGAAGAGATCCTTGACCCCAAGAAGACTGCTGGGGGTGCCTAGATAATAAAGCAAGCTATTTATTTTTTTTCAGACATGTATAAAGCTATATATATATTAAAAAATAGATTTGCAAGATTTTAGTCTCATTGCTTAAGCTTCCTTTTTTGAAGATATTGAGGACTTTTGACTGACAAAACTAAAAGATTGTGTAATGTCAAGCAAAACTTTTATATTACTGTCTTATGTGACAATTTCATGAGGCAATTTATGTTGTATATTTAGTACTTCTGCTTAAACAGTTTTCTGGGCATCTGTGAAGAGCTCATTCTTCAAATTAACTTCATTTTCAGGTTTTCCAGTAATACATAAGGCCCCAGCCTTGATGAAGATTCTTTTCTGTGTGTGAGGAAGGATTGTTTGCACTTCCTTCTTCAAGAATGAAAATCTTCCATGTTCCACCAGAGTATCTTGCCACGTTGCCTAAAAGCATTGTATTACTTGAGTTTTCTTTCTTTTTATGTCAGAGATGCTAGTATTTGAAAGAAAGCAGAATGTAGAGTTCCAGTTCAGAGAACTGCAGATGTTGCTTGGAAGGGACATCTGGAGGTCATCTCAGTCCAGCCTCCCACTCAAAGCAGGGCTGTTGCCAGTGCTAGCTTAGGTTGGTTACAGCTGTGTGACTGAGCAGTTCAAATCTGCAAGGATAGACTCCGCTGCCACCTCTCTGCTAATGTGTTCAGGTTGTGCTACCTTCCTGGTGCCCCTTCTGAACCTGTAAAGCCAATGTAACTGTGGATGGCTTGGTTCTGTCATCTATGCCTCTTCTATCAGGTAGCTTTAGGCACCTGTTAGATTTGCCCTTAGCCTCCCCTGCCAGGGTGAGGAAACCCAGTTTCTTCAACATAGCTTATCAGGTCAGGTGCTCTAGGCCCCTGACCATCTCGGCAGCTCTTTGCTCCAGCAAAGTCTTCCAGCTTTGCCAGGTTTCTGTTGAGGCTGATGCCCCAAAACTATGCTCAGTCCATGGTTTATTGAAACTGCAGTTCATAATCATAAACCTTTTTAAGGCTTTTTGTTTGGGGATTTTTTTTCCCCTACAATACAACAGTTCTATATTTTAGTAAGAAAAGGGAGGAATAAATTTAATTATTCTTTGGATTTCTTACCGCACATTAAATTCCTTTAGTAGTTCCTTTAGCTGACTTAGAAAGACATTTCAAAACAGTGGGTCGGTTTCCCACACCATGGCAGGCTACAAATATACGCAAGAAACTAATTTTAACTTGTGAAGAGTTTGTATTGAATGAGAAGTACGTCATGCATTAAACTGCTTTCTTCTGTAACTTTTCTGTGGGAGTTGAAGCTGGAAATAATCTAGCTAACATTATTGCTAAGCAAGAGAATGCAGCAACACTTAACTATGTGCATAGATATATTGTGAAAATGTGGACAAAAAATTATCAAATACAATCTTAATTTGAAACTTCAGGGGGGACGTAGTTTCAGTGTCCTTTTGGGGTCAACACAAACCCCTGTGGTGAGGAAGGTGGCTTGGAAGTGTGGGATCTATGTACCTATGTGCTGAGTATGATCAACGACGGTTTCTCTCAAGGGAAAAAGTAGAATGCTACAGTGTGATTTCCAGCACCCCTGCAGCATGGGCACAGGGCTCAGTTCAGAGGGAAGACTCTGAAGTGAAGCACCATTTATGATCGTTCTTCTCTGACCTTAAGTATAGCTGCCTCTAGGATCTGTCCTGAGACCAGCCAGCCAGACTGGCCAATCAGTTTATGGGGTAAAAGAAATCTCTGATATGTTGTGATGTTTAAAGTGAAGTACTGCTGAAGGGAAATGAGATAATTAACTCACCTTTTTTGACTTTTTTTTTTTTACCAGAGGTATGGAGAACTTGGTGGCTGGCTCCAACCTTCCACCACTTTTTACAGAGGAAGATGGATCTAAGGAAGGTAGTGAAATTACTGTAACTGGGTAAGCAACTATGTCTTTTTAACCTTCAGCTAATAGATAATAGCTCTGGACTTGCCAGTGAAATTATTTCAGTGGGGAGAGGGCATTCTAAGTAATCTTAAAAAGCAAACAAAACCAGCAAAAACAACTCCTACAACACCACCTGGGCCTTAATAGAACATCACAAGAGTCTGGGAGAAACAAGGACTCTTCTGAACTGATGGAAATGATCACAAACTTCTTTACCATCTCTTTATCTTTAAAAGTTTACTTCCCTAGGATTTCTGTTTAAGACAGACTTAGATAGCATGCCAGGGGCAGAGAAGGAGTGTGTATCTGGCTACGGTGGTTCCTGCTAAAGAAATTATTTCTACTAAAGATTACTATTCATCACTGATCTCTGAAAATCACTGAGAAACTGCTGTTTTCGATTTTTGTCAGGCCAACTGCTTTTACAGACTGAGACAAGGACGTCCTTTAAAATCACAGTGACAAAAGAAGTTTTCTTTTAGGAATATACAGGATTCTTGCTGTGTTTTGATACTTGAAGTTTCTTTTCTGTTTTGTAAATCACGAAGCAATAAAATTTAGTCTTTACAGGCAGGTGAAGCTCTGTAAAAATGAATATAGACAGATTTACTTCAAGCAGGTCTGGGTTTGGATTTGCATGTCTGAGACTTGAAACTCGCTAGTGCCAGATGAGGTATATATTCAAATTAGGCTTGTTTGAGGTATTAACAGGTTGAATGAGCTTTCACCTGCTTTCACTGCAAATGGCACATCGAAGTTTTTCTTGTACGTGTAGTTTAGAAAGCTGCCCTGCTACAGGATACCGGATAGAAAAGCAGAAATGTTCTTGAAACCAGGACAGTGATTCTAAGGAACTGTATTGTTCCATTTTCTTCTTGACACATACCAAATGTAATTAGCTTAGGTGTGTGTACGCTTTCTTCCCCTTCTCCCTCTCTAAGTGTTAATAATATGAACTCCATCTGACATCAGAAAGTGAGACATGGATCTCTCCAGCCCTTGTGTCTTTACCAGTAATTATGCCGCAATTGCTGATTGTAGTGATTAATGAAAATGTGCTGTTCTCTCTGTTTAAAGACCAATTTTCCTGTAGGCATTCAGCTAACAATTCAGTTAATATATCTAAATTTTCTATACCTGTATTCTAAGTTAACAGGATCAATTATTAGAATATTTAACATTTGCCATGCATGTAATCAGCTGTAGGTCTGAGTATATGAACTAAGCAGGCTTAAAGCCTATGCTGCTGTTAATAGTAATTTGCATGAATATAACTGAGCAAGGCCAAGTAATCTTTAGTTTGGCTCAAGAAGGGATTAGAATCCAAGTCCCAAAGTCTGCTGTTATTTTGCCCACTGAGCACAGTGGTGAGAATGACTACGGAGTAGTTGCCCCAAAACGTGTTCATCTCTGTCTGCCTACCTTCAGAAATACTTCTGCATGCTTGTTTTATTGTTATCTCCAGACAGCTTGCCCTTTCTTGGAGTAAGGCTGATTGATGCAGCTCTTGCAGCAAAATCATAGTGGCCCTTCAGGAGCCTGTGGGGAGCTAGTTGTTTGTGCTTTTAATAACCACACATATCAACAGGAGGTTGTTGAATGAAGTTCAATCCAAAATCATGCAGAACCACACACCTTTAAGTGTGTTTGTGGAGAAATACATTAAATACCTCCAGAAGGTGTATATTGGTTGAAGATGAAACCATTAATTACAAATTCCTCATGGTATTTGTGTAGCCTGATGCTTTCTGGTTTCTGATCCAGATGTTTACTTGCTTGACAGTTCTTAGTGTAATCAAAAGCTTCCCTGAAAATGAAACAAAATAACACTTTAAAAATCAAACTGTCTTTAAAAATCAAACTGCGGTAGGTATAGCTGTTTCTTGGATGGAACAAGCAGTTCTTAAAAAATAGTTCTTGGAAATATTTTTTTTCCCTTTCTAGTGTAAGAACTGAATATATTTGCAACATTTTTGCATGTTTTAGAAGATTAGGGAGGAAGCAATTTAGCAATGTGGTGATTAAATTTTTTTCCCTTATGTGCTTTTTCAGATTAGCTCATTCTGAGGGTTCATTCAGTGGTGGAACTTCACAGCCTGCAAATAACCCAGATTTAGTGGAGGATTTGTCACAGGTTCAACAGCTGCAAAATGAGTCCTCTAATACTGCTGAAAACACTGAGCAGAAGCCTGAGGAGGAGGTGAGATGAAATAATAGTGACTTCTCAATGAAGCAAAAGCATTGAGTTTTGTCATTCTAGTTTGTCCTACCTACTCAGATTTTTTTGGATAGGATCACAAATTGTTCTCCATTTGCCATCTTCATCTTTTGATTTGCTGTAGTTTTCTCCTGCGTTGCACAACTGTACGCAGGTAGCCAAGGAAAGCTGGCGGTCATAATGTCCAGAGAGCAACACATGTCTCCAGCTTAGCCAGCGGGGTCCACAGGCTGGTACTGCACTCCGTCTTTTTTCCGGAGACTGACTGTTCAACTGCCACAATTTACCTTATCTCTTGTGAGTCAGGAAAGTGAGACCATGGTACTCTGATGGGAGTAACTTGTGTCCTTGAAAGCAATTATGGTTACTGCTTTAGATTATACCTTGTGTACCATCCCACAGAGAATTTGGTGACTAAATCATGAAGGAACTGAGGTTTGACAATAAAGTGGTTTGGGTTTTTTTGGTAGATGTATTTGATATTCCTCCCTGTAGTTTGTCTTCGGCTGTGAAGTCCTTATTTAATTAAGGAAGTGGTAATATTCCAGAAAGGAAACTAAAACTAACATGATAGCAGGAACATGCTGATCTGGGGAGAGATTAGGAGTACTGAAATAGTTGCATGTAAATAGCATAGGAAAATAGTGCTGTCCAGAGATTGCTGCCATAGGAGCAGTATGAAGCCAAGAGGATGAGAGGTAATTAAGTTATTCATGTGAGCTCACAGTGTGGCACAGGCAAATCATAAAATGTTCCTTCCTTTGGAGTTTGCTCATCTCTCTGCTGGAGGCAGTTAGTGAGAAAGCAAGCCTAGAGACTAAAATAGAAAACCTGTATACTGACCTTTCACCTGCATTTTGGGCGCACAGTGCAGGAAGGCAAAAGATTTGGAAGATGTAAAATAACTAGTGACCAATTAACTAATAGACATAACTTCTCCAAACGTGTGACTGAGGCAAGAGACAGGGAGGGAGGGTATGTGAGGGTGAGAATATTTTAAAAACAGACAACTAACAAAAAGAAAAATTAGTTGCAGTTGTGTTAGCTAGGATGAGGGTTTCATGGGTTACAAATCCTCATGGTTTTACAAGCAGAAGTTGATGCAAATGTTACTTCCCCGTGGACCAGGAAGTACTGCAAACAACTTTTCACAATGAGACTTCTTTGGTTTTGTTTAGAGAAAAGTCAGGATTGCTCTGGAGTGAGCTTTGAAACTTACATCCAATGGGAGGATGTGTTGAAGCAACTTACTCCAGATGAAAATGTTTGCAATGTTAATATTTATTCCTTCCAGAAGTGGTAATTCTTTTCCTTCAGTCTGAATTTTCTTCCATTTTCATTTTGCAGCAGCAAAGAACTAAACGAGGAGGCTGGGCCAAAGGGAGAAAGAGGAAGAAACCCCTTAGGGACACCAATGCCCCCAAATCCCCCCTCACAGGGTATGTGCGATTCATGAATGAGCGTAGGGAGCAGCTTCGAGCGAAGAGGCCTGAAGTCCCTTTCCCAGAGATCACCAGGATGCTGGGCAATGAATGGAGTAAACTGCCTCCTGAGGAGAAACGGGTACCATTAAACTCCCTTTTCCTTGTTGGATTATGATTACTGTTCAATGGGATGTTATTGTTTGGTGAGGAAGTTAACGTAGGCTTTTGATTAAAGTTATGTTTAGGAATATATTTCAAAATAAGAGGCACAGGTTCTCCAGAGGTCAAGCAGTCAATTCTGGTAGGGGATCTTCTAGATAGTGCAAGAACATATTCAGAACAGGGGATTGCTCCAGTGATACATCCCACCATTGGTGATTTGTCTGGATGTAACTCTGTTGTACCTAACTCAGATACAGCTGAGACCTGCTGGTTTCCAAGGCCAAAGCCATTAGAAGGACGGGGTGGATTTCAGAGATGTCTGAAGGATTTTTGCAGTTCTGTTTATTTCACAGACACATGTACATAAACATCTGGTGTCTTAGAGTAAGAGAAGCAGACCTGAAAGGACAGGTTGCTGAAGGAGATGGCTGACATCAATAAACTTTTAGACAGTATTTTAAAGTATTGCTAACCCTAGAAAAAGTTGAGATCTGTGTGGTGGACATGACAGAGAGTTACATACTCTAGTTTCTACACACATTACCTCAGGAAAAGGTGGTGTGGTGTATAGTTGTTTTTTTTTTTCCCACCATTCAGTCAATGTCATGTCTTCTAGTTGGAACTAATGTGGCCTTCTACCTGTTATATGAGTGGAGACCAAAGCAATGTTGGGTCTGGTTCTTCAAGTCCTTCTGGAGTGGACCTTGTTGTTGCTAATGGGTGTCTTACCATCCCCACCTGATTGCCAATGGGAAATTACAGCAAAGCAGAGTTACATCACAGCGCAACTTGATGCTTTCATATTAATTTATCAGGACATTGAACCTTTTGGAAGGACAAAATAATACTGAAAAGTTTTTATGATAGCCGAATGAAAAACTGGACAATGCAAAAAAGACTTTTTTGTCACTTTTTACTAAGCCTGTAGAATACAAGTTCTACAGAAATGATATGAAATAGTGCATAGGCATAGTTTTAACCGTAATGGAAAATGTGTCAAGGCAAAGCAGCTGATTTGGTAACACACCTGTAGTGAGAATGATGTTGCTGTCTGCTGCGAGAGAGGGGAAAGAGAATAAGACATTCTGCCCCATCCATTCCCTGCCCTTTACATATTCTTACTATGTCCAAGACAGATTTTTATTTTTTTAACCTAGGAAAAAGGTTGAGTTCAAATCTCTATGTAGGCACTGCTTTTTAAATCCCCAGGGAATGCTCCCTTTGAGTGAAGATGTGAGTCTCTAACCTATAGCGGGTCAGGGAAAGCCTGCTGAACACTTCCTTTCAGTTTCTCCTGCACTTTTTTATTAAGGCAGCGAAGGCCACTGCTGCTTCAGAAGTCGTGACAGCCACAAATTCTTGTGGAAGCTGAGTAATCTTAGTTTTGCGTAGCTGACAACAGGGAAGTCATTCTCCAGAAGCAAGCCATGGAGTCATAGTATACTACTGCTGTGCAGGTTAGCGTCCTCTCATCCAGGGGAAAAGCATGTCTGACATTACTTCAGTAGTTGGAGAATGAGCTGTCTGATGTAGAAATTGAAGGGAAAGTCTTACTTTTCTCCTGTTCCAGCCCTGTAGTCTTGCTACATACCTTTGTACTGGGTGAGAATAAGGACAGGTCAACTGGGAGGACTAGACTGACTAAATTGTAAGTCTCCCCCAGAAAAAGATCATTACTGCAGTCATAAAGCAAACAATCTAATAATCACCCTCCTTGTTACTCCCCTGTATGGGACAATACCTAATGAGATGTATAGATCTGTGCAGGAAAATCTAGAACATCCACTTACAGGTAGTGCAGCAGAAGTCATTCTTCCTGATTCAAAACAACCCATCCAAAACACAAGTTGAGGAAAAACTTACGTTGTTTCAACAAGTGGTTAAAACTCAGTTACTGTACTCTTTTCAGCAGCACGTTGCTGGAGATGGAAAAGAAGAATTATTGTCTGATGAAGGAATACAGTGTCCAAAAGACATTGAACATTCTCAGTGTCCTCAGCAGGGTCAAAAAAGTGCTGCCTGTACATGAAATTTTTACCTGTTACATGTATTGTCCTGATGACTAAATGAAAATGAAAGGCGTACCAGGTGACCAAGGTTCGCTCTGACTTAATACTTACTTCCATTGAATTTTGAACTCATTGGGGAAAAAAACGGGGAAGACAACTTTTTTTCCTAACGGGATCCCATTAGTGAGTCTTGCAACCGCTCCTTAAACAGTTTTCAGTTCATCAGTTCCCCTAAAGATTTCTCCAGTTAAGCTCATTCCATTATGCAGATGTGTGAAATATGTTCAGGCTGGAAAAATAATTATTTGATTTAATCCAAATGCAGATAGCTTAAATTTATATAACCTAGGCTCTTTTATCTTTATGCTACTATTTTCCAGTAACTGTGGTATTTTGCTCACCTCTCAGATGGGTCAAGTGTGTGGTTGTAGAATGGTAGTGCTTTTTGTCTAAGGGGCATGAAAATGAGTGTATTGGAACCTCACAGTTAGAGATCTGTGCCTTAAAGCATCATCTGTGAAGGTGTTCATGTTTGGCAACTCTTATTCCTGGCCACAGAAAGTCAGTTCTGAAGTAGGTAGTACTCAGTTGAGTGGCTTTGTAGCAGGTTACTTCTAGGTCTAACAAAGAAGTGTTAACAGAATAGTGATTTGAATTAAAAAAAAAGAGAGAAAATAGGACACCAGAATACAATAATTTATCCAGAAATCTTATGTCTCTGCATCTCACATACATTCTCATTGTTTCTTCACTCCTTTCCTGTTTGCATAGGTGAAATGGATCAGCACTTCATCTGACAAGTTGTTTTTCTTCCCTTCTTCCTGAAGGGGAGGAAACTCCCTGAAACTCTTGGACTTTTTTGTTTCAGCGATACCTTGATGAAGCAGATAGAGATAAGGAGCGTTATATGCGGGAGCTGGAGCAGTATCAGAAGACTGAAGCCTACAAAGTCTTTAGCAGGAAGGCACAGGACAGACAAAAAGGCAAATCACACAGACAAGGTATTGAATGGGACAAAAAGGATGTGTCTAGCTAGAACAACAGAAGATTCCCAGCTAGTCTGCTAGCCCGACACTCATTTAAAGCCTTTGCTTTAAAGGCTTGTTGGAAAGTGAATGTGTTCTTTCTTATGGCATTTGTATCAGCTGGGGGTGAAATGATGAGATGTATGTAAATTTAACTGCCTAGAGTGTATTGGAGGATGTGCATTAAAAGCATCAAAGTTAGACGCAGCTTCTGTGCAACTTGTTAGGACAGCTGCACAAGTTTTCTGTGTAACTGTTGCATAATTACAGTCATGTAACTGCTTTAATTCTTCGGTTCTTGTTTTCTCGAATCTTGTATATTTGGGGAGATTTCTTGTCTGTTTTTTTCTTTTTTCAGATGGAGCAAGACAGCCGGCCCATGATCATGAGGTAAACCTCTTGATACTATCCTTACATCACTGAGTAGATTTTCAGGTGACAGAAGTTCCTAGTGAAGTCAATAAATACCAGTTTATGCAAGCTGAAGACCCTGATCAGAGGTTGAGACTTTGAATTCTTTGTCTTCTAATATAGTTTCTGATTAAAAGTTAGAAACAACTGAGTACTCTTATGCTCACATTAGTATGATGAAAACTAAATTTAGGATGTCTTGGGCAGGTATAAGTGATCTAAGATAAAGTGGGAGTGTAGGGTACGCTTAAAACCTAGATCAGTTTTGAAATGTTAAATAAATTGATGGGTGCAAGTCACTATAATTGAGCATTTAAGTATCTGGTGTGTTAGAGGCTCAACTTGCAAAATTTTTCCTTGATATTTTTAAGAGCAGAGAACTTGGTAAGTAAACATTGAGGCAAAACTTGTAAACAGCTTGAGACCTAGATACACCTTCCAACCTTTGGGTTGCCGATTTGAGGTATGGATTCTCTGCAGCAACATGAATGCTTGTGGCTTCTTTGAGAAAAAAATTGTAATTTAACCAAATCATTGGGAGATCTCTCTTAAACTTCCTCTTGCCTCCTCTTCCCTTGTGTATGTAAATATTGACAAAGAGTAGTAGTGTCCAGAGATGAGATGCCTGCGCTTTGGTTGAGGCAGATCACCAATCTTGTGCATCCTGGCTGACTCTAGTATCTCTCACTTTGAAGTGCTGAAACTTTCTCCAGTTGTATTACCTAGGGCCACAGAGATTCTTTCATGGTTACCAATAAATTGCAAAGAAAAAGCAATGAAAAATCTTGTTTATACCACTCTCTTCACTTATAAGCAATAGGCCTCTCTGAAAGATCTGTTTTTCTTTGTGAGGTTTTTAGCCTTGGGAAAGCAATCAAGTTGCTTTTTAATGTGTTCATTACAATAGTGACAAGGCTGTGGACTGCTGAGAGGCACCTTCTGGTTTTGTCTACTTTAAGGAAAATAAGTTTCACTTCCAGTAAAATGCTTGGGTAGTGTGTTTTTGATATGCCTTTTTAACCCTTGAAGGGAGTACTTGCGGTAAAAGGAATCTTTAGAAGTACCTGGTCTCCCAGACTTCTGATTCTGTAGTCACTGAATACAAGTTTATCCTTAATTGTACAAAAACAGATTACTGAAGGCTTTAAGTTCTAGGCGGACTGTGACATTTATGTGAACTTTAAATAGTACAGGTGGTAAATGACAAATTCAGCATCTTGCCTCTGATCCTTCTAACTCAAGCTATTGTTGCTGCAGTCTCACGTCATAAATGCAGCTGAAAAGGCGTCTTCCGTACCCTGTACAGGCTTTTAAGCTTCATCAGATAGTACTTACATAGTTGAACTAGCAATGTAGTAGGCTGGCGTCCTCTTCTGAAAGTCTGTGCATTTCCTTAGCATTTTTCATCTTTGTATTATAGAGCTCCCCATGTTTATCACCTGATGTGCTTTCGTATTTTTACTGCAAGGGAGTGGAGTATTATAATCCTGCACAGCAAGGAACAAGCAGAAAAGATTTAGATTGCTTTTAGAAGTATATACTCAAGTTGTTACTGCAAGCATGACTAAAGCTTTCTGTTGTCTTGCTGCATTGACTATTGTTATTGTTTGTGATTAGTAGGTATGATCTGATTAAATTTAGTTCTTGAGAGAACGTAAGAACATAAGGTTTAAGAAATTTTTCTTTCTCCCATTGCTTCACTTAGGTATTCATGGTCTAGTTTCTGTGAATCGGTGTTGAACTAATTTTAAATATTGTGTATAGAGATGACCTCCAAAAAGTATTGTAATTAACAATTCAAATACTAATTACAATAAAAGTAACAGAAGGATGAGGCTTGGGAAGGTGTGAGGAAACTTTTAATAGGCAGATATAGCCATAAAAACCATAGAGATACTGTTTTGATGAGCTCACTTGTGGGTATGAAATAGAACATTTTTCTTCATCCTAATCCTACTTTAATAAGTGCCATATAGCAATATACATTAGAACGATTGTTATCAACAGTGACCAAACCATTGTTAATTGTTCTCCGTTGTTATTGCTTCATTCCACAAGCTATTTGATGCAGAATAGCTCTAGATTCGTGCAGTTGCACATCTTACTGGCAAGATTAATAAACGTGTCAGGGAGATTAGGCATTGCCTGGTAGTTGCTACGTCTTTGAAGATAGAGAAATGGCTGCCATAATATGAAGTACAAGAAAACAGTCTACTTTGAGAACAATTTTTTAACCAAGTAGCATATTTATTATATCTCTTCCTTACGCTGTGTGCACCTGACCTTACAAGGAATGAGCTTAACCCCTCTTCCCCCAAAATCTCAGCTTTCTCTTTACCACACTTCACCATGTCTCTAAGAAACTTTCTCCAATTTGTTCCAGAACCTCCAAAGATCAACCTCAGTTTTAATAACCAGATGAGAATGGTACTATTTATTGACCTTCTGGAAGCATCTCAATCTTCATTAAGGCAAATAGAAACAACAACTTTGGTTGTCTTGATTTGAGGGATAATTAAATGGTAGGCAACCTGAACAAACATAGAAATTAATTTGTAGCCATCTAGGGAGTCTTCAGACAAAATGAATGCATTATGCACACTTCTGTGTGGGACTTCTTGTTTTTAGGTAGATACTTTTGAGACTTTTCTCCCTATAGTAGCAAGTATCAAAACTTCATTGCAGAACACATATGCTAGTGAAAGCCGAGCGACGCTCTACTGTGTCTCACAGAGCTGGGAAGGTTTGTTGCCCCTCCCTCTAGCCCCACCTGGTTTTAGTGCATCTTCAGTTGATTCAGGCCCAGTGAGCTTTTAGTTCACTCAGCAAATGCAGAGCTTCCCACATGTAATTCTACCAGAGAGTAAAACTCAGCCTATCTTTTACTTTAAAAACAATCAATTGATAGTCTCCTCAGGTAAAGATAGAGTATCTGAAATTCCATCTAGTCTTGTCTATCTTGGTTGACTGCCAAATGTTATTCAGCTCACCCCATCTAGCCCCTTTATGTCACTGACACTGATGTGATACTCTGAGCTCAGGTGCCAGAATTCCCTGGGCACCAAATCAGGTTTGACACAACATAATTTTGGAGTATGAGTTCATGGTATGTTAGCAACTGTGATATTTGAGGGGTTTGTAAAGCTTTTTGTTCTCCACAGGCATTGTCTCATGCTTAGTTCTGTTGCTGTGAAGTAACAGGTTAATTGTAGTTGCTGCAGTCTGTCAAACCAAATTTGCATTGGCTTTGTCAATAGCAATGCAGGCTTTAAAGCAAGCATTAATTCCTGTTCATTTTGACACGCAGAAACGTTGACTGAAGTAGTAGTAGTTTGTAGTAGTAGTAGTTTTTTTAGCTTGAGTCAAATTAAGATATTTAGGGGGTTTTGACTAAGTTATAGAACATTTTCTGAATTCGAAGTTTTTTTTAAAAAGCTTGTTAGAGTCACAAATCATAAATTGGTGTCAAATTCTCTGCAGCTGAAATGCTGTCTTAGGTTTTTAACAGCCTAACAGTTCACATAGTTGAACTCACCAACTTTATCAGAAAGTAGGTGAACTGTTCTGGAAGTTGACAAGAAACCCTTGACTATGGGTTTTACCTTAAGGTTACAAACTTCTGTGTGTCTAAAAGTTAAAAAAATTGCAGTGTTTGATTTTGCAGTAGGCAGCAGACAGCAGTGCAGTTCCTTGAAGCCCTCACATTATTGCGTACTTGCCAGAGCCAGGGTGAATGATGGCTTTCTAACCGCGAAATATCTGCACGCATTCACCTTTCTCTTTCCAAGATGCTACATGTTCTGTAAGCAAGTTTTCCTCACAGACTCTTACAAATCGTGTTTATACACTTTCGTTTCAATAGCAGCAGTACACATCTATGTGTTTCAAACAAGAAGGGGCTTGCTTGAAGCACTGTGCAGCGCCCATCTCTCTTGGAGCCAAAGTGCACATCTCTTCCAGTTTGGAACAGACATGTGGAATTGGTAGACTGTGCAAAAGTTGCTTATTTTTCTTTTAGTTGTTATTTTTCCTGGCTGTTTTCTTTTTCACTCTGGTAGCGAAAAACAAAGAACCATGGAACTGGATGTGCATTTTGCTTGCTTTGTCTCCTGTTTGTTGATATTCCTGTATAGGCTGTTTCAGAATGTGTCAGTTGGTTGTTGGTGGAATGCTTTCTTGTGGGGAAAAAAAAAGTCCAGGTAGCTCTAAAACAGAAGGATTCTGATGTATAATGTCATTAGGGTGAAAGGGTATGTTCTAATATGATGCATGATGTTTCTTGGTAATCATATTTGGCCTTGTTTTAAACCTATATCTGGAAAAGCTGAGACCTGCTCTCTGACCTTCTTGGTAGGAGCTGGAAGTGTCTTCCATCCAACCCAGTTTTTGGTCTCCCTTCTCTTTCTATTCTCTCGATCAAAACAATTTCATTAATTCCTGAAAACGAACAGCATATAGCTATGTGTTATTCTTTGTTTTGTAGAAAGAAGCAGATACCAAGGAGAGATCTGTTTTTGATATTCCAATCTTCACAGAAGAGTTTCTGAATCACAGTAAAGGTAAGTTAAAGTTTGCAGGGCCCCCTCTTTGCTTTTCCAGAGCTTTTTGCCAGGTGCTGTCGAGCTGAAGAGTCCTTGCACTATCAAGTAACAGCTTGCATATCCTGGATCAGTGTTTCTGGTACTGCCTTGCCTCTATGAACACAGTGGCTGCAACAGCAGTTTTCCCTTGCTTTGTCTTCCAAAACTGTCTTTTTCAGAGAGTGTTTCTGGTGTTTAAACTGCACTTGCTGTTATTCTAGTCAGTCCAAGCTGGATTTCCTGTTCTGTAGGATTAAGGAATACTTAAGATACAGCATGGTGATGATTCAAGCTAATTAGCAGTATTTTTTTTTCCTGGATGCATGGAAGATTCCACTGATATAATTTCTGTTATTCTGTTTGGTTTTCATAGCTGCATGTCTCAAAGGTTTAGGATTTTTTTGCCAGATTTCCCAGAGACTGCCTGAACAGACTTCAGATTCAGATGCTTTTCGTGATGATCAGTGGAAATGTATTTTTGTAACTGGTCTATAGGCCTCATACGACTTCTGCAAAGCTGTGTCATACTGGAGGCGTTTGAAGTCAGTCTTGCAGTCTTCCTTCCTAATTAATTCCCCTATTCTCTTCTATTCTGATGCTTTGAATGTCCTCTGATTTATCTCTCTAGAAATTAGGCCTATTTAAGTACTACGGTAGCACAATCAGTGCTCCATAGTAGCATGCTTTTCCATCTATAACTCAAAACTGCACCATTGGTAATCACTGGCTGAACGCTCTAGAACTTTGTGCTTCATTGCTGGCCAATCATGGATACTGTTTTCTGTAGTTTTTTGATTACGTGAGAATGGGTTGATATTCACAGCACGTGAAGCTGAGCTGCGGCAGCTGCGTAAGTCCAACATGGAGTTTGAGGAGAGGAATGCTGCTCTGCAGAAACACGTGGAGAGTATGCGTACTGCAGTGGAGAAACTGGAAGTGGACGTGATACAAGAGCGGAGCCGCAACACGGTGCTGCAACAGCATCTAGAGACCTTACGCCAAGCACTCACAACCAGCTTTGCTGGTGTCCCGCTGCCAGGTGAGTCTACTCTTTCCCTTATGACTGTCTGACATGTTAAAATTTAACTTCTAATGTTTATATGACGTGAATTTACGACACGTGGCTTGCTGTTGTAATTCTGTCGCCGTGGCTGTTTCTGAGCTTTTGTGGGATTAGATAATGAAATCTTTTAAGTGCGTGCAGGGGAAGGTTTGACATCAGTGCTTTATTTCAACATGGCCTTTTTTTTTCTTACTACCTTTACTCTCCCAAATAAAGTGAGACACATATTCAGTCCTTACTATCCTTCACTTGTTTTGTGAAGATGTTACTGAATAGAAAAGACAGGACCTTCAAGTTCCTTGATGGAAAGAAAGGTTGTGTCTGTATTGTCAGAGGCAGGGAATCCACTTAGCGACCGTGAATACCCAGTGGAAAGAGATTGGTATAATCAACTCTGAGACCCAAATCAAAGAAAACCATGCTTCACTAGTCCCAGGAGCTACTGTTTGTGGAGTTGAGGACAACGTTTTACAGAATCTGTTACAAGATTGCAAAATAATCTCCTATAGCAGTTTGCATGTTGGCACAAATTGCCCTCAGCATAGACTTAAATTTTTGGAACTGCTGCAGTCATCTAAATATCCTGTGGCTCATTTTACTATGTTAACCATAGGTAGCGGGGAAACGCCCACCATGGAAACTATTGATTCCTACATGAATAGGCTGCACAGTATTATTATGGCTAACCCACAGGAGAACGAGAACCTCATAGCCACAGTCCGAGATGTGGTAAACAGACTTGAACGCTAGTGACTGGGTAAGTGTACACTCCTAGGCCGCTTTTGCTTGGCATCTACTCTGCACCTCTGCCACTTGTCCTGACACCGATTCTTCTGCTGATCACCACATTGTGCAGTCAGAAAGTTTCCTTCCTCAAAGCCACCAGAGCAGTTTGACTTAATGGAAGCCAAAGGAGGTTGAAGATATCCAACCGCATTAAAGGGCTCTGAAATTCCCCTTAGCTCCAAAGGCATTTGTGTGAAGGCATAAATAGGTGTTTGTCCTGTTATTCATTGTGTTTGTGAGGTAAGAAAACAGACAGAATGGTGTAAAAAATAAAAATAAAAAAACAACAAGAAAGAAAAATTATTTACACTTTAGTAGCAGGGTGAAAAATTCAGAAGGTTCCCTGGAAGTAAATCTGAATAATTCTGCATTAATTGTAGAATCTAATGGTCATGGAGAAATTTTATTTGTTGTGTACAGGTGAACTATATTATAAACTGAAATATCCTACAACTACCTGCTCTGTAGCACCTCTAGTCAAGCTCTTCTAGTTCTGAAGGTTCATATGTAAATGAAGCACAGAAGCACTATTCCATCTGCACAGCATTTGCTAGACTAATGATCATGTGGCTTATGCATAGGTTGTTACTGAGCTCATGATTCTGTATTTTTGCTTCTGTTTGACAGCTTAGAAAACTGTAATAGAGAACCAAGTAGAAAAAACAAATCAACAAAGCTATACCAGTCTTTCTGCTTTACTGCGCTGTGGTGCATTTCCCACACCCCTTCCTCCCCCATGTCCCCATGATGCACAGGCCTAGACAATCCTTAGGAGTTTTCCTACCTCTCTTTTAACTGTGTATATACCTACATTCTTCAGACATTTTTTTTATGTAGAGATCTACCGTACGTGTCTTGAGTAGTGTTTAGAAATGCAAATAAAGCTACCTTGTGCCATCTTGCAAACATGAAGATAGGGCTTTTAATCTGTTCTGATCCTGACCTTTTGTGATGCTGTGTAGAACAGTGAATTACACGTTCCCCGTTATAAGTGTGGCTCAAGCTGAAAGATCGTTGTCCTTCCAGAGGGTAGGCAGATGGAACAGACTGTAGTTTTAGGAGATGACTGAGCTCCCAGCAGAATAAAGAAGTGCCTTCACTGCTGCTATTTATGAAGGGAACAGCTTGTCGATCCAGGTCTGGGATTTTTCAGTAGCTCATCAACCTCCTCATTTTCCTATACTGCTTTCAATTAGTGCTCAAGCTCGGTAAGAGGATTGGGGTGTGGGGGAAGGTTTTACAGAACGTGCAAGAAGAAAAGCAGTTTCTCATCAGGCAGTTATTAGAATGTGCCAGGCCCTGAAGCAGATGTTTGTCCTTTAAGCACCTTACCAGAAAAATCATATCTCAAGGATACTAAAATCCAGACTTTTTCTCATGTCAGGTGGATTCATATTTCTTAAATGACGGGCAGTTTCTGTGTTGCTAAAAATGCAGATACCTTTTTTGGATAAACTGGATTCAACTGTATTTGGTTTGGAAAAAATACTTGCTGTAGAATTCTTCATTCCATCTTACAGTTGAAAAATAGGACTCCATTCCTTTTGCCCCCCCTCCCACCAATACCTTACCTCTTTTCAGCAGCAAAGCGGTGTGAAGCAATTAAAAATGTGATTAATAATCACCTAGTGATTAATATTCACCTAGTTTCATTGTATAAAGATATGCATGGAACTGGATATAACAATCAAGTAATTCATGGGGCTATTAATTACACTGACATTCACTTGGCAATGATTGTATTTTGTGACAAAATCTGAGAAAGGAGAAGGTTGAGCTTTATGGGATGCAAATGTAGAAAAAAGAAGAATTTCCATAGGAAAAAGGGAAGCTTTGGATAGAAAGGTTCAGCTGGCATCTGATAAACTGTATGAGCAAACTGTCACCATCATTGTCCCTTTGTTAACATGTGTATGAAGTATGTTGATTCCCCCAGCTGTAGTCTCTATCAGCCAAATGGTCTGAGGCTGACACACATTACAAATCAATTCCATGGATAAATTATTTATTATGATACTCTTGAAAACTATCGTACTTCACAGAACTGAAGAGGCTTTCGGTGGCTTAGCAGTTTGTATGTAGTGACTATTGAACTATACTAGTGAATGTTTTTTTGGTTCTTCTCTACTGCATGCTGAAGAGAACTCCTTCGTGCAAACATTACATGGGGAGCAGAGGAAGTTTTGTGTAAGTGCTCTGTTCTTTGGATGGAAACAGGAATTTGGTTACAGTTCTGTCTCTGTAGGCTTCTTTGCTATGTACTTCTTCATATTGTGTTTTCATGTATAAATCATCCAAAAAAATCATGCCACAGTGCCTGTTTAATCCTGGCAGATTATAGTCTTCTAACGCTTATTTTTCTGTTTCATCTGCAGGTCTCGTGACCCAGAGATGCTTTACAAAATTTTTTTGGCCAGTGTGGAATAAGAAGCCATGAGGGAAAGACTAGGGGTGGGAGGCAGAGTCGCAGGTTTGTCCTGGTCACTGCCTTTTGTGGTTTGTCAGTGAGACAGATTAATGCATTAAGAGGTCTTAAGAAGCCACAAACACCACCCACTAAACATTTGGAACTGTCCTCTGTGTAAACATTTAAGAGCATGCAACTTTTGTGCAATCTTCAGTTTCTTATTAATTTTTCTGGGTGTGAGGGTGCATACTTTCTGTGGACTGGCTGACTATGGAGACAAAATCTTGCCGTTTGAAATGAAGTTGGCCTACGTGTTGTAGTAATAACTTTGATGTGTTATATTGCCTATTGTCTTCTAATGTCTTCTGGTTTGTTTTCATGTTTATCTTGTGGGATTACCTTCCTCCACTGCTCTTTTCTTCTGTTGATCTTGCTATCTGGTACTTGCAGTAATGGGTAGCAGTGCTTGTTCTTGGCTATAACAGGCAGTCTTCCTTGGTGCACTGTCTTGTCCTACCCTGCCTGCTATGTTTCTATGAACTTCTCTTAAGCAGAATCCTTTTTTATTGCAGAAGTCTGCAACTTCTACAATGTGAGTTTGCTCCCTGCTAGAGTCTTGCTGTGGTTGATGCTTTGTGATTTGGTTCTGAGACAGACTTCCTTTCTCCCCCCTCGTTTTTAAGCACCTCTCTTGCACATAGCATCTGCTTTTCTGTGAAGGTCTCCAGTTATCTCTGGGGTACGTTTGGTGGAACGTTTTACTACCGCAAAGGTCAGTGGTAATCAAGATTGGAAGTGAAATGTTAGCTCTTCTCAGCAGGGAAAATAGGAATCTCCTTTTTAGACTAAAACCACAAAGCTTGTCCTTCCACTGATATGTTGCTCAGTATAATTCAATGTTACTGGCTTGTTTTTGAGAGAATGATCTCATGGTGAGAGTGGTTTTCTATAAAAAGAGAAATGGGCAAGGGGATTGCGTTTTCTTTCTGCCCTCCTGAAATCACAGTGCTAGGAAGCAATATGCCTGGAAGCAGCACGTGCATGTATTTTTGCATGAATTATTAGAGCAGAGAAGACTATTAGCAGCTAGGTCCACACAGCAGCCCACAGAATTCTACATTACAGCCTGTAAGTGCTTTCACCTTTTGTCCAGTTAAAGTACAGCCTGTGGCGCCTATAGCATTTAGCATATTATATTCCAGTGTGACCTCAGTGGCCTTTCACTTACATCAAGCAGAACTCTGCATACTAGCATCTGTAATCTTGCTGAGCTACACTGCACCTCCTATCAAAGATGAAAGCACCTACTGTCTGCACTAACTTATGTAAATCATTTGCTGCCCTTTGGTTCCTGTCAAATAGTTAATTCAGACTTTGGTTGAGCGCTTGTTGGACTTCTCTGGGCTTTATGGTGGTGGTTGAAATGCTCTTTCTTCCACATGACAATCTCCTTGCTCCTCCTTAAGAAACCTTTAAGATTTCCTGGTTACAAATTGGAGATTGCTATCATTACTGGAGTGCATTGCAGTCAGCATCATTGTAATGTATCTGTAGTGTAAGTATTTGAAGATTGAAAAGCAGTTTCTTCTTTTCTCACACTGTGCACAGACTTCATGCTTGCCCAAAGCCGTCTCCAGGCCAACACCTTGTATGTCAGGTCTCTGCTCACTTAGTGGGCTTATTGCTGTAGCCAAACAGCAAGATTTTCTGTGTAAATTTAAGTCTTCCTTCAGGGAGGAAACTCCTTTCTCTTGTCTTTGTCCTCATTTTAGTCTTCACAAAAAGGAACCTCAATTTGCTGCCGTGACCTCCATTTTCCTTAGTGTGGATGAGACCAAATGATGTTGGCCACTTTTTTAGTGGATTCTGTAACAAATGCTATGCAGGGGAATAAATAGTACAGGTTAATAATGCCTCCAGAAGCATGGATACCTTCATTTCCTGTGTCTTGTTTTTATGTAAGTGTTGATATTTGACTTTTATTGAAGTGGCCAAAATGCACTTGCATAGCCAAAAGCTGATTTACAAAACTCTCAAGTTCATTCTGTGGCATCTTAGCTAATGTATGGAGTTGTATCCCATAAAGACTCCAGAAATAGATACGTAACATGATGGTAGGATGCAATTCCAGCTTGTGACATATATGTACCGTAAATAACGTGTAGGTGACTGCAGGCTGCCCCTGCTTCCACCAGTCCATGGCACACTGCTAATAAATCATTCTTCTGGGTAGTGTGTGCGTGTTATGGGATAGGAAATGTGAGGTGATATTATTAGCGGGGGCTGACAAATCTCTTGCGTTTTCCCACAGGGAGGGAGGGGAGGTGATATACCCCTCTTAAAGCATCTGGGGGAAGACTTAAGTTCTTGCTCACCAATGATGTGACAAATCATGTTTTGTCTCATTAAGAAGCTTCTCATTTACATTGATGAACCCTATAAAAATGGATTCTGTCTTTCCAGTGTTTTGAGTGTCATTTCAGTTTACATTTTTCAGTGTTGACTGATTAAACAAAAAAAGTAAAAAATGAAGTGGGTGTCAAGGTGAAGTGGGATAAAATGCTTTTGTCACTCAGAGAAATGTTAAGAGATATGTATGAAAAGAGAATCAATTTGTTGCATTAAAGTGTTTGGAATTGTTGAGATGCCAAGTTTTCTGTACAATGTTTTTGTAATTAAACTTTGGAGTTTCCGTTGTTTTTAACAAGTTGATGTGCTTGTTAGACACTTGCTTCATTAAAATTGTTCAACATTGAATCCATTCTGATTCAATTGTAACTGCATATTCATGAAAGAACTATTACTAGCATTGCTCTCTTGTCTGAGAGGTTGACTCCATGGCAACTCTGTGTTAACCTTTGAGAGAAAACAATGTGCCCTTTCCCTCTCTACATCCTAAGTGTATCTGCCTGTGAAAAAGTTGAAGGAAGTAGTTATTTCTGATAACTGCAGAGATCTTTGGTCATAGCTAATTGTTATCAGGACCCTTCCTGTCATCTTTATTCCTCAACTTGGATAACTTTAAATATGTTGTGAGTCTCTCTTCTTCAAGCCCTTTTTTGACATCCTTGTCTTCCTTTATTCTCCTTAATTTCCATATTCACCATATTTATTTTCTCTTCATGTAAGAACCTTCTATATCATACCTATTGCCCCCCACTTGGTTTTCTTTTCCCCTACTGGATTTTTATCACGCATCTCCCCTCCTGCTTGCTGAGTATGGAGCCAAACTGTAGCCTCATGAAACTTGTGCTTTGGGTGTAGATGGTCTGTGAAGGAGTTTGGAGGACTTCTGCCTGCACTGGTGCTTTTTCTGAGGTCACAGTGCTGTGAGCAGCCGTGTCTTGTCTACTTTTGTGGTCACATCTAATTAGTTTGCCAAATTAATGTCTGGTCTTTCTCTATACGAACAGGCTTGGTTCAGATACTGCCTGGGCCTGCTCATTTAGACGTACCATGCTTTGGAGATTTGGTAATACACCAATTATGAAATGATAAATAAAAAATGGAAGGAATATGGGGAAGTCTCCTACAGGAGGATAGCTGCCCTGTGTAGTCCAGATTGGAGAAGGTAATAGCAAAGCAGGTGCACACCTGGAGGACAAGATAAGAGCGAAGCAGCATTAAGTTCATTATAAGACAAAGATCAGTTTCCTGTGGTGCTGTGCACGGCATCAGGAGAAGGTGATGGTCAATCACGCGCCATTGAAGACAATGTAGCATGGTGTACTATTTCACTGGTTTTCCTATTTGTTATCCTCAGTTTACTCTGCTGCTGGTCAATTGGACCAGTGATTAATTTGAGGGAAGTTAAGGAGATTTGAGGGCTTTGGGCTCTTTTAAGAGGAAGAAATCACTTCCTCTTTCTGCAGGCAGGTTCCTGTTGATAATGTATTTGGAATCTGAAATTTGGTGTTTTGTTCAATCTTTCGCTTGAGTTGTATCCTTCAGAGTCAGGAGTACACTCAGGCCTGTCCCCTGCTTCTGCCATGGAAGTTATCTGTTTGTGAACTGTGAATAGTTTTGCTGCTTCTTTCTTCCTCATTGCTCATAGTATTGAGGGGTTTTTTTAAACTTACTTTTAAAAATATGTTCATTATTTGCCATCTTAATTGCAAGATCTCTGGATATTGTCTGTGTTGTACCATTTTGGTATGTGGTAAAGTATCTGCATCCATTAGGTAATACAAGACATAACATTTATATAAACTGATCCGTGGGATACGTTAATAAACCTGTAATTCTCACACTGAGGTTTTTTTTACCATTTATTGTGTAAACACTGATGGTTTCTCTATCTGAAGACACAAAAATTTGAGTTTGAAGGTTTGAAGCTTAAGTCTGTATTATTACTGGCATATGGAGACCTGCGCATTGCAAGTGTTTGAATATTTGTACCAAAGTAATGACAAGCAAATGCAGTGAGGATATTGCTAAGCACAATTGTGGAGGAAAAGGTGCCTGTACAAATCATACTAGACATGAAAACGTGGCTTCCCACTCCAAAGTTTTCTAACTTTGAGAACAGCTTGGAGAAGAGAGGTACGATGCTGATGGCAGGTATCACTGAACTATGGCTGCTGCAATCTCCGTTCCAAAGTTATGTTGGGAGGGAGATGGGATGACTAATCTACTCTTTTTAATTTTCCACCTTTGACTTATTTAGCCCCAGTATGATGAACAAATGCAACAAAGTTTTGTTGTGTTCCTGTCTATTTGTAGCCACAACACAGTGTTCAGACAGCTCTGTAGCTTTGAAAATGAATGTTTATTTTAAACTATCCAGATCCTATTTGCATGTGTATCCTGATAGGGGAAACTTAGGACTGAAATGCCATCAGTTCTGTTAATTACTTCATATAGTGCTGAAGTATTACTTGCAAAGATCTGCAGAGAGATGGAGGAGTAGAGAAACAATACAGGAGTAGGGACTGCTTGTTCGGTTGAGTGGAGAATTGGGTTGTGTGAAAACAGTTAAACTAGGGTTTCAGGTCCTGATCCTGAAGTGCGTAAGCATGAGATCAACTTTTTACTTATGAATGGTTCCACTGAGTTGCACTGACTTACACTCCTAAAAATTGACTCCTCAAATTACTTGCTGCATCAGTGCTGTAAGTCGGAAATAGAAAAAATAATGAAGCACATCTTAAAAACAAAAATCCTGAGGAAGCATGTATTCTTCACAAAATACCAGGAAATTGTTGTGACAATACATTTTTTTTAAAGTGCTGAAAACAGTGCACCCAGTTAACCTGTGAATGGGATTTGAAGCCATTGCATGTTGCTAACAAGGTACGTTCCTGTATTCAGAATGCTTCTTTTCCTTCACCTCCTTTGTGCTGTGACTTCATATCCAGGTTTGTGAAAATTAAGCCCTCAGCTTCCTCTGTAAGTATACATAAATAATTTGCTGATACCAGAAACTGTTCTGTGTGGCAAAATGTCTGCCCTAGCTTGCATGTTTTAGGGAAAGAGAACATATTCTTGTTGACAGGACAGTTAGGGGCCTTCTGGGGGCTCCAGCAGTTCATAAAGGTAACATGGGACAAATTTTCTTTTTGTATCACAAAAATTGTTTGTGGAAGTGTAAGATTCTCCAAGAAAGTGTAGCTCTCAGTACATTTTGCTGAATTTGTTAGGCAGGTTGCTTGTGGCATGTGGAAAGGGAAGTTTTGACTAAAGAGCTGACAAGCTCTCTGGTTTTAATAAACAGAAAACCTTGATTCTCTTGCTGATAACTGGAAAAGATTCCAGCTGGTTACAAGTGCTACTGCTTATAGATTAGAAGCTTTAGGAAAAGTAAGTAACGGGAATTATGAAGAATGTAAGCAGGATGCTCTTCCAGACTTACTAACATGCATATGTTTAATTTGAATATCATAAGCATAAATATTTAAGCAATTTGTTAGAATTCATTCCTCATGTGTGTGTCTGCTCGGGCCTGGCAGCAGGGTTCTGGTGTTCATCTGCCCTGGCCCCATTGCTGTCCCTGCGCATTTGCTGGTACAGAGTGGTCCTATTGATGTTAAATCATAATATATTATGCGTATATGTTATTGAATTGATGCAAATTATTCTAAGATACAAGGATTCTAAGATCCTCTGTTTTCTTGTTTACTGTAGGTGAAATGGTTCGTCTCCCAAAGTTTTAAATACTACAGTTTGCAGGTTTGTAGCTTTGGTCACTTGTATTTTGGAAGGTGAAAGGCATTCTTGCTTTTCCCTGCAAGTATGTCGTGCATTGAAGTCCATCTGATCTTTCTGTTTATAAATTTGGATTCTACATACTTAACGTGTAAAGGATTCATTTGTTTTCTAAGTACAAGAGTTCTGCTTGTCCAAATCGTGGGTGCTAGATATCCATCTGGATTCCTTGAGTTGAGTAGAAGTATGATAGTCACATCAACCGAATACTCGGCTGGCTGGGAATCAGAAAGAGGTCTGGTTTTCATTCTGGAGAAGTAGTACCCTGGGATTCCTCTTTCTTCCTCATACCAGCGTTTTTAGTTGTATTAAACCTGTTCCAGTGTTAGTTAAGAGAGAATTCACTCACCTCTTTTATTTGAAATAATACTGCTTAAGCCCAGGACACTTGCAGAGGAACGCCAAGGTGAAATTTTAGGTCTATAAATGTTTTTCAACCCCTCACCCTTAAAGGCTGTTAACATCTATGTTAATATTCTAATTCCTCTCAGGGGAAGTTTCTTTTCCACTATGACACTTCAAATTTCTGCCCAAGTTGATTTTGTTTCTTTAATATTGGAGGAAGAGAAGCAAACTGTTTGGGCCGGGGGAAGAGATGCAGGAAGTTTATCAGAAGTGCAGCCAGCAGGATGGCTGAGTCCAGGAGAGTGAAAAGCTCTGGAAAATTAACCGAACACCTTTCCCGGGAAGGGCTGGGGCTTTTTTAGGATGGATATTGTATGTGCTCTGAAACAGCATTTGCTCTGTGTCTAAGTGTGGATTATAGAGCGTGTTCACATTGTCCTCAAAAGATTTCAGTGATCTTAAAATGCTTCTACAGAAGTAGAGCATCTGCTCCTTTAGAAGAAATGTGTCTGTATACCGGCATGCAGCTTTCAAGCATATGCTGTCAACTTGACATGCAGGAGAAAAGGGAAGAGTGTTGTTTTTCTTCTGCATGCTAGCATTAACTATGAGTGGTTCTAGCATCTATACATGCAGAGTCAAATTCTGTTTACAACACTTAAAAAAAAAAAAGTAAGAATTACCTTCTACCGTTGCCCTATTGAAAAAAAGAATCTGTTAAGGGACTTTGTAGGATAAGGACAGCAGGAATAAGAGGATACAAGAACAGAATTTGTTTTTATTCTTGAGGTAAATGTTCATCTCCTGCTGGTGCAGGAACGGTTGGGTTTTTAGCCTCAGTAAGTTTGGATTCATTCAGACCTGCAAATTCGATACATTCTTGATGTGCTTTTAAGCAGAAATAGCAGCAAATGTGAAAATGGAATTCCAGCTGCATCCTAGTTTCAGGACTTCACAGTAACAAGGTAAATATGCATTTCCAGATGTCAGAAACGTCTATCCACATAAGGAAAAGAACCCGTTTTGTACTGGGGGAAGCAGTGCCCTCTAATGAGACATTTTGGTATCTCAAAATGAGTGAAAAAGCCTGTTAGCGGGAGGCAGAGGGCTTCTGCATGTGGAAACCTAAGTCAGTCCCCTGGTTTTGTTCTAGGCACACGGTGGTTTCTTGGGTCTGTGTGCTTTGTTTTAAATAGCTTTATTTCTTGGTTTCATTCAGATAACATTTTCCTTTTTCTACTGTGCTTTGAGGGCTGGTCAGGGTGGAAGTGGTATAGCAAGTGTTGCTGTGTTACAAGGAAATGCTGGTACAGCAAATAAAACATGAACTCGATTTGCATGTCTTTGAAGTTGTCCTCCTGACAGCAAGGAATGGCAGTGATAAGGGTTTCTGCTTGGCTAAAGCTGATTCTGTGTATTGGCTGAGATGTAAAGTCAGCACAGCTGACTTCTCTAGCTTCCTAACTAGCAGGAGCCACGAATACCTAAGTTGATGCAATGGAAGCTTTGCAACTGTTGGTATTTATGTAATACTGTGTCTTTGCAGAGCTGGTTTGAGTAAGGGAGCCTGCAACAGCTTCACACTTAAACAGCACTGCCAGCTCTCTGGAGCTGGAGTGCCTACAGCATGGTGGTACCTGCTTCGCTATGAGCTTACCCCAGCCAAGAGCATCCCTGCCCAGCTGTGACCTTCACTAACAACATAATGGAAAGCTACCCAGGTTTTTCTTGCTGAAAGTTTGCTGTATTTGGCTGAGCTCATGCAGAGGTCTGGCAAGCACTAGGATTGGTGCAAAGTAAGGAGAGGATCAGAGAGGAGAGAAAGGAGAAGCAGGAGCTCTGTTCTGGAGGTGCTTGCTTGCATTTTGGCATGCTGTTTCATGGAACGTCACACTAAAGTGATGTGAAGACTGTAGAGAGCCATCCCTGTTTTGGTAGTGAAGGTTGTCAGTCAACACGTCACAATCTAACTCCTGACTTCAGGCCGTTGCCCTTAGCTTTCCTGTCCTGCCTTTCTTTCCCTCTCTTGCCCTCTTCCTTTGTGCTGTTTCAGTTTAAAACCATCTAAAATTGACGAAGTGCCTCTGCCAACAAAGATTTTTCCTATAGAGAAAGTTGTTGGTTTTTTTTTTCCCTCAATGAATGCTACTGGAGGAGTAGTGAATTTGGAAGGGGCCCACAACTACTGCAATTCAAGTGTTTAGAAAAGACAGAACTACGGAAATGTGTTTTAAATTATCTTGTCTTCTGTGAAATGGGGGCAACAAATCAATGCAGCAACAGTGCTGTTCTTGCTGATACCAGTTTCCAAGCCAGATACTGACAAAACAAGGTATAATATAAAGACTTCTTAATTTGGCAGGAGGTGGGGTGAGGGGCAAGATCATGTTACTGATAAAAGAAAATACACAAAATAACAAATTCCTGGCTTTCTCTCTTGAGGTATTCATTCAGCTGTGGAAAGAATGTTTATGGAAGAATATGTTGTGCTGTTTAAGCATGCTTCAAAGAACATATCCTTTCTTACCTTGTAGAAATTCCTCCTAAAGGATTTAACTTGTAAGCGTCTCAGGTTTTTTTTTCTTTTTTTTTAAGACCATAAGTCAGTAGAACTGATGTATATTACCCATGGGCCAGTTTGTACAGGGGTAGCTTAATCTGGGCACGTCCTTACCTGGAATTGAAAGTCTGCTGCATTTAATGGAGTGTTAACTCAGTTTATTCTCTGGCATTTGTGCAGTAATTTTATTGCCTGCAAAAGGAGCAATTTGAAGCAAGATGAAATGTAGGTATACTCTGTTACATACCTGCTGAGCTTGGCAATGATGCCTGGACATGCTTGCCTTATTCTGGTGTCTATTTTTTCTCATCACATCTCTGGTGTTCAGGTAGTCCTGCTTTGAGTTTGAGGGTTATCTGCCCTTCTTTCAGGAAATAGCTCTGTATGTACTGCATCTGGTCTCTTTCCAAATGTAGTAGCCCATCTTGGACTAATGCAGCCCTTTGATTTCTGTGGGTTTTTATGGGTATAACCACGGGCAGGATTTGGTCTCTACATCTTCCTCAGTATATCTCAACTTTGACTTAATCTTTGTCCCTTCTCACCTTCAGTCCTGGCCTCCCCTGTGACTCTTCACTGCTGGAGTTTGCTCTTTGGCTTGTATGGAGTAATTTATTTGATGCTTTTTCCAACTCTGTGAATCCTTTTGATGCTGTATAAACTTGCTTTTTTCATATAACTGATTGCAGAAGGAATTCCAAGATCATCTTTAGGAAGAGACTATTACACAGATGGAATTTCGTTTTGGTACCACCCAGCCATACTGAGTGTCACATGGTATTTCGTGGACATTTGCTGCCTAGGCATTCAATTCTTAGTTAAACTATGCTGTAGAACATCATCTACCAAGGCTTATCACATTGTTCTTGTGTTTCCTATCTTATTTTGTCCCGATTCAGTTCCATACAACACGTGTCAAATGTTCTTGCCAGTGCAAAGAAGCATAAGAATTAATGATGGCTTCTGAAGTCAGCTTATGCCAATAAGGCTGCTTGGTAATTGAGTTCAGTAACATTGTGGCAGAACCTACAGTGAATTACAGCCGAAGACAACTATAATGCTAAAGAAATGGGTTATTCTGATGCTGAAGCACCAGCAGAACAAAGACAGAGGGGAAATCAAAGACACAGAAGAAAAATCAAGTTGAAGTTGACTGGCTCTGCGGTGTGACAGATTTTTATAAAGGTTTGTCTCAGATGCAGCTATTCTTTGAGGGAGGATGGCGTTCGTCAGCATCCATGCTTTAGGACATAATGCTAAGTTGTTCCGTTCTCCTACATAGGTGGTCTTACACATTCCTTCTGATAAGAGCACAGACAACTTACACGAACATTAAAAAACATTTTGATGTTGCTAAATGATGTTTAAAGTGCATGAGACACTCAGTGCCACTTCTGAACTGTCTTGCATGCATGATGTGGAGTTTATGCTGGTTTTAGAGGACAGACAGCCCTCACTTCATCAGAAACGTCAGGTTTGTTTTTCTCAGTTCAGTTTGTTGTCTTGTGGTTTTGAGCTAGTAGTATATACCTCACAACTAGATCAAATGTTTTGTAGAGCCGAGGCTTCTCGAGGAAACTAGCTTTCTAGAGGGAAGTTTTGGCTCCCTTGAAATTAATGAAAATTGCTGGAGCCAGAACTTTATCTGCAGCCTTTGGTAATTCTGTGTGTGGTTATGGATTATCAATCTGTAGGGAAGCTGAAGCTGGCTCTGCAGCTTTTCCTAGTCTCATCCAGTATCTCCAATTCTGTAATACAGCTTCACAGAGGGATCTGCATGGGGTTTCTCCTCAGGAAAATCAAAGAGGAACTCCTATAATCCTTTACAAGACTGAAAGAGCATACATTTTTTTTCAGCTAAAATAGCAGTGCTCTTTCACATGTGATAGGGTCACTGTTTCTCTGCTGAGTTTCTTATGTGATTGATGCTTACCAGCTGGGCTCCAATCTGATGATAAAATATCAGCACTTTAAAATTCTAGCAATGAGAAAGTTTCAAATAACGAAAATGTCAGTCCTGTCTGTTAAAGAAAAACTTTTGTTACTTTCTCTCACTGCTGCTACTTTATCTAGTAATAGGGAATTCCACTTTGATTCTGAAGTTGTCTAGTAGTAAATTCCCCAAGTCCTGCATTTCACTATCCAGGGCCAATGTTTTTCACATCACAAGACATCTGTTGAGAGGAAGATGTCCTCGGGGTGAAGTGGCAGGACTGAGCCTGGATCCAGCTAAACTGGGTTCAGTTTCCTGGCTCTGAGACAGACTTTGTGTGTGACAGATACTATTTCTGTCTTGTGGTCTGGACAACATACTAGTGAAAGACACTGTGATACTTGAGGATGATAAAAGAACTGATGTAGACAGGGTTCTTGAGCAGGTAATTTGTTTTCCGCTGCTTCAGTTCTTCATTGTGCAAATGAAAAGAGTAAACATCATCCATTTAGACTGCAAGCTGCCTGAAAATGGACTGTCTTCGCCTGTATGCCGGAAGTGTCCAGGAAGTATCACTGCGATCTGAATAGGAATCTACAGGCGTTGTTCTGTTAAATTGTCTACCTCCAATGATCAATTTGGATATGGCTGAGAGGATTAGCAATTTCTTGTTGGCTTTTTAATTATTATTTAAGGTAGACTTGTGATATCTCTTTCTGTTTGAGATATGTTACCTAAAATAATACACAAATACATGAAGCTTATTTTCCTTATTCTTTCTCAAGCTCTGGCCTTTAAGAACACAAGCAGAAGTGATACCTATACAAGGAAGTGGCAAACGTCATGTGTAGTCTTCTGGAAACAGTCCTTTTTTACTTGCGTGTCATAGCAGTGAGAAAATGCATCAGGAAGGTATAGCAGATAGAAGAGAATGAATGACATGGCAGAGTGTGGGAGCCAGAAATAATCTTCTGACTGGGCTTGTTCACCTGGTCTAGAATTATCAATATAATGGCAGTGTGGTTTTTAACTGTCTTTAAGCATAAAGGTGTAGTCTGCCTGGGGATATATTTATGTCAAAATACTTAATTTTTGTGTGGATGCATTAATAAAATGAAATTATCCAAACTTTAATATACAGTCTTACATAATTTAACTGTATCAGTTTAGAAACTGATTTTTAGCATACTAATGAGCCCTATCTGGGTGCTTTGTCTACAGAATCTATATAGGAAATAATAGCATTACAAAAAAAACATTTCTCAGGATCCTAAATTCACCATTCCTCTCAATCTGTATCTTCCCTTCACTGCACTACTTGGTGTCTTCTGAGTGTCCATCTTGCTCCTCATTCCAGTCAGGGTGAAGTGCACTTCACTGCTTTTATTCAAGATTTAGAACAAACAACAGGCTGCTGCAAAGGGTTGAACTGGGGAGGAATGTATCCTGGGTGCTGTTTCAGCTAAAGAAAGCACAGCAGGCTAGGAAGCTTGCGTTGTGATGAGGAGCCAGTTGTCACACTGGGAGGATGGAGCTGTCTACAGAAGAAAATTGGTTGGTCAAAACGTCCTTTTCCCACCTCTTTTACACAAAGTGGGAAGTTGTGTGCAAAGTTGGGAGGAGAGAACAGGATAAAACAGATCAGATTCAGGCTTCAGTGGTAGATCTAGGGCTGGCTCAGTTGCTGGCCGTGAGGGAAAGGTTCCTGTCAGCTCCAGATCTCCCAAGAGACATTTGCTGAGCCTCTCTGATGAGAAGGTTCAGAGCTAGTGTCAGTCTGGATGGTTCATTAGTTTAAGTGTCTGGTTTTGGAAGGTATGTTCTCAAGCAAAGGCTTCTAAATATAAAGTAGTCTTGTGAAGTTTTCACCTTATGAATATTCACTTGTTGAATTTACATTTCGTTTTTCATCTCTGAGCTTCTAGAAGAGAGCCTTACACAGAGGACAGCCCTCCCATCTGTCTGAATACAGTCTGATGGAAAGATTTTGCAACAACAGTACCTTGTTGAATATGTCCATAGCTTGCAGTTTGTTTCTTTCCGAACTCTCTGAAGACCCAGCCGCTGTCACATGCAAGCTCTGGTAATCTAGGACTTGAGCAGAATTTTTATTTCCAGTGCATCATTGTATGTGTTGACTAAAGTGGTGGAGGTGGAATTGATACTACAGGTTGCCTTGAGAGACTAAGGTTATTTGTGTAGCTGTTCTAAGTACAGAAAGTTCTTGGTGAACCTGGGAGAGAACAAACACATGTCACATGCTTGTTGGGCATCTGGAGTGGGTGCTTTGGAACTACCGAGAGGGCTGTTGGGATGCAGAGTTATTGCTAGAGCTTGCAGAGATACCTACCTTCTCTATCTAGACATGCTCACCACGATTCATGATCTCTTCTGAGAGCTATTGCTGTAAGTCTTGTGCTTTCGTATACATTGCAATTGTTTGAAAAAGAATGAAATGCATAAATGAGGTATGCATTCTTTGCAGTCCCCTTCATGATACTATTGGATGCCTGATTGCTTCTAGGCAGAGGGTTTTCTTATACTGTTCTCATTTACTTTGTTTATTCAGCTACATATCAAGTTATTTCCTAATGTGGCTTCATATGGTAGCTAATGGAACAGAATTGATGCAATTTCTCCAAAGAAAGGCTTTTAGCCAGTAGATTCTAATTAAAGCAACCTTTTTTTTGGTAGAGAAAAAAAAAATTCCTTCAAAGAGTCCCCTTGCTTTGTATCAGATGAATGTATATGCAGTAATTTGCCAGCCTGATGGAGACAGAAGTTGAAATATGCTTGGAGCAGTTATATTCAACCATGTATAAGTGCTGGCCCTACCTGGAGCTTATTTCTCCCACAACGTGATATTTCTACTGTGTAATCTTGCTGCTTCCTGCTGTAGGCAATATTAGGGAGAATGTGTCAGAAAATTTGTCAAAATGACTTTGTTAGAAGTTTCCATTTTAGGTATACCCATGAGGAAAAAATGCATAGTTTTAGATGAAAATTTATAGTTTTTGGGTTTGACCAGCTTGAGTTTTAGGGGAAAGTCCGTATTCCCAATTGTAGAAGCACTTGCATTTACAAATCCTACCCTCAAGTTCTCTAGGGAAACAGTTTCTTTGATCTTGCCTGCTTCCGTGTGCATAGTTGTTCAGGCAGAGATGGAGGAGTGGAGCTTTTCCTAATAAAGCTCTGCTTCCAGGGGGGAAAAAACCCCACTACACCTATAAACATTATTAGTAGCACTAACCAATTAAATTTCACGTGTGTAGTAGGTTCTCAGTGACTGAAGCTAGTTGCAGCCGTGAAAAGAGTAGGAAGGGGTCTAGGCTGTAGTTAAGAGCTGCCCTGCCGTGATGTGACATGAACTGCCCGTTGTACCTGCTGCGTCTGATCTCGTGGTGTGGGGAGGAATTACCTTATCTCTAAACCTCATCTCCCTTCCACATCTGCCTGTGATGTCAGACTGAGAAATCAGTGCTTAGGAGAACAAAGAGTCATCACAAATGCAGCTTCCACTCGAAGTGCCAGAAGCATTTATTTTTTAAAAAAACTTTCTTGTGTATTAGCGAATCTACTTAACAAGCCTTCCCAAGGTCATTGCCTGACCCAGCCATCCCCAGGAGGAGAGGGTGATGAGGTGAGTGAATTGCAGCTAATACTTCCTAGCCTCAAGACTTGGTGAAATGACATGGTGGATAAGTGTGCGGGAGGCTCAGTACATGAGAATCTCTGATTTTCTTCCCTCTATAACTGTCTCTGTGCTTCAGAACAGCTCTTGATAATTCCTTTCCCTTACTGTCCTACAGACCAAGCATCTTCTTCCTCCCCTCTTGGAGCATTTAGGCTCCCTGTTCATGGGGAACCATTCCCTATCACTCTCTGTAGAGCCTAGTAAGCTAGATCCCTGAAAATCCTTCCTGTCCCACAGGCTGGGTTTAAAAAAATCCTTTCTCTGCTTCTCCCTTTCCTCCTGGTCCCTTGCACCTGAGCTGGCTGTTTCTGTGAAGCTCGGAAGCCTGTAAGTGATGCTATTTGCCTCTGAGTCAGAGGCTTTTAAATCTGAGTGTATAATGAGACTCCTACAGCAGTAAACAGAGTGATCATATACCTCCTTTGAAGTTACCATTTAAATAACCTCCAGGGCTTTACTAATGTGGGAAGTGAGCAAGAGGAAATAATTCCCCCCTCCTTCCCCCCCTCCTGCTCCCTTCTCCAAAGCAGGGAAAATGAAAATGAATTCCCTGGTAAAGGAGGGACAGTGGTTCTCAGGGCATTGCAGAAGAGATGAATGGCTATCACTTGCAGCTTAGTTAATGAGTCAGCACATATTCATTTATGGACACAATTTATTAACCCATAAACACTGCAGATGATGGTGTTATCTATGATAAGGTAATTTTAATTTGTTGTATAATTTATAATGTTGCTGCCACATCAGAGGGAAGCCTGTGTCTGCTCATGTGTCCAGGTCCTGGCTCGGTGCTAAGGGGGGAAGAGAGTATCAGGGAAACAAAAGGGAAGAGTCCTAGCAGGACCATGGAAGCTGACCTGGTTGCAGACCATTTTTTTGCTCATTCCCCACCTGCGGGTGTTCTGGTGCTGCTAACTAATGAAAAGGTGGATGTGTGTTTTCGGGCATCCAGCTCAATGTCTGAATTGACACGTTGATCTTTCCTGATGGAAGACAGACACATAGCAAGGACACAGGTGAATGTGTGTGACATTTGACAGCACTGGAGGAATGTTCTATGATGTGCTGGAAAGGGGGCCATCCTGTGCTGAGTGAGATACTGTAACACTGGATAGTGGCATTACATGCTCTTGAGATTACAGTAGGGTCTTCTCTGGGGGCTGATGGCATATGGCTACCAAATACGAGTGTAGAATAGCCTTCTGCGACCATTGTGATCAGTGTGCTGCAGTGATACGATGGGACAGCAGGTTTATCCAGTACTGGAGGGATTGGAAACTGAGGAACCTGGAGAAGTAACACTCTTACTTGCCTTGTGTATTACTTGCTTGCCAGGTAGGTTAACTAGTCAAGGCCTAAAGGAGTTCACTCCTTTAAGTGATTTGTTAAAAAGTAAGATTTATTCAAATAATTAAGTATCCTTTATTAGTGTAGCATATTAACTGGAGAATGCCCTAAAGACATCTTAGCGTAAGTCTGAAGCTTACTAAGCTGCCAGAGGTCAGTTTCTCCTGGGATCCAAGATGCAGTGCTCAGGGATTCCTGCTTTTCCAGACTGCTCTTAATCAAGTGTTTGGGGCTTACCTTTCACAAGGAGAAATACATGCTTGCCTGAACATGTTACTAGCCAGTCCTTGGCTCAGCTGAAAGTGTGGGGAGTTCCCAAGGCAATTATACCTGCGCTGATCATAATTTGCTCCTTAATCTAGGAGTATCTGCCTCTGTCTGTGTATCACTGCCCGTTGTTGTAGTGCACTAACGCAGGCTGCTGTTAAAACTGGGGCTCTGTTGTGCTAGATGTTGTACAGATAGTATGCTGCCATCTCTGTCCTGGAGAGGTTACACCTTTACTGTTGTTTAACAGCCCATTATAAGCACCCTTATAGACATCAGTGCCCAAAATAGTCCCATGGGTTCCATAGTAGGAATGGCCTAGCAGGCTTTTTAACCCGCGAAGGCAGTGGTGTTCCCGAATTCACCTTTGTCCGTATTCTTCCAGCTTTACCAGTGCCGAGGCTTGTTAGACAGAATTTTACGAAGTTAGTTTCAAGTGTGCTTGGCACTGGCCACTTCTGCTTTCTCAGTGAGCCCTCCTGAAGGTGGAATATTAGAGCTAGGCCATCCTCTTTCCTATCTGTAGCATGGGTTTTGGTTTTGTCAACTGCATTTTATTGCGAGTTGAATTCTTTCCCAGCTTTTTTTGTACTTCACCAGATTCCCTTGACCTTGTGCCAGTCAATGATGAATTGCACAAGTCCCCTGCAGAAGCCAAAGGGATGTCAGCCTTGCTATGTAGTACATTAAGTCAAAATATTTTAAGCTTAAGACTGATGGGTATGATTCTTCTATTTCAATCTGCTCCTTCAGATTAAAAAGCTGCTAAAAGCTTCAGCTTGTCTTGATGCATCTGCTGGTTCATGACCAATGAATGGCATGCCCAGGACTGGAGGCTGTGGGTAGGAGAATGATATTTTGTGATAAATGTATCTGATGGTGTTTTACGTTCAGAAAGGTTTTTGGCTTTTTTAAAAGCCTTCTGCAGCAAATGATCAATCTGTTAGAGAGATTGCTGAAATAGCATCTAGCGGTCCTTTGACTTTGAGGAATAAGTTAAGTGTAAAAAGACCATAGACCTCTAACATATGCAAAGTCACTTTTAGCTTATGCCTCTTTCTTGCGTTCCCCTCTGCTGTACTCTTACTGTGTTTGATTGGCTATAACTGCAAAACATCACTCTGTAATATGTTATGTATTGGATCTCTTCTTAATTCCACAGCACTTCTTACAGTTTCATGGCTGTATGATTAAATCTGCAAAGCATTTATATGAAAACTATAAAATAAGAGATTATTGTTATTTTTCACTTGCCATGCGTTTGATTTTCAGTGTCAAAGGTTCAATGAGCCAGATTCTGTGGTGATGGGAATCAGTGGTGGTAGAGCTGATTGATTTGAATTTAATGGTATGAGAATATGAGGATTTCCTGAGTTGGAAACATGCTCGAAGACATAGCTGGTAGAGCCTGTCTGTAAAACCTTTGCAATTATGAGAAGGCATAAAGATCAGGCTTCTTCTTGTCAGACTGCTGTGATCTGTCACAGCGCCAGTGGTAGAAGGAGTAGAGGTGCAGAGGCCCCAAAAGGCAACTCATATTTCTGGAAATGGCTGGTGGGATTTAGAACTGGTTTGACCTCACATGAAATTTTGGGACTCAGGCCAAGCACTATTTCCAGAATTTGAGGTTGACCCACGGCTAGGATTAAGGGCTTGAGTTTGATTTAGTTTAAATTTGAGGCTGAACTTAGTTGACATCTACTGGCTGGAATTCTAGGAAATCAAAGGAAACTTTAGTGGCTGATGTGAAACTTAGTTTTCAAATACTGGTAAGAAATCTAATACACTTGAACTATGTTCCAACAACAGAATGAGAACCCAAACTGGTGATGCTTAGGGCTGACCTCAGCACCCTCTCTTCTCCTGTGTTTTGGTACCTGGGGGAGGGTGGCAGAGAAGAGAAAAATGTCTGGCAAGTAGAAATTAAATCGGTTTAATATAGAGACTATTTTGCTGCAGTCTAACTGGGGCCTCTTATTAAGAATCTGATGACACTTCTAAATAGGGAGGGCAGCTCCCTTGGTGGGTGCAATCTCCAATCATACGCCAACATTGCTTTTGACATATTTATGACTCCAATAAAATCTCCCATCTGGTATATTTTAAAATAAAATTGAAAATTTATCACTTTGCTTTAGTTGGTTTGTCGTTCTTCCCGAGAGAAGATAGCCAGGCTGAGATTATTGCATCGGCAGCCTGTCAGCTGAGGTTAGGCTGAGGTGTGATTTAAATTTCAATACTTTCTACATCACAGCTGTCTACGGTGGGGAAATTACAAGGAGAAAAGCAGAGCGTCTGTTATTTTTATTCATTAGTCTCTCCTGATTTGTTTTGTTTTTCTTTTGGTTAGCTCTACTCACCATGTACGGCACCTAAGGGGGGGGAAAAAACGATACAACCCATTTTTCTGTTTCCCCAACCTTTGATTGATTGGAGGCTTTTGAGAGGGGATGAGGCAGAACCTCAGTGCTGTCTCCCCCTTCCCCATTCGGCTGGGCTGTGACAGCAGGGAGCGATCCTTCTCCATACGCAGTACCATGCGCTTCTCTGTCTTAAAGAGGCTGTGACTTTGGGCAGAACAGAGCGGAGGGAGTAGCATTACTGGTTTACCTGATGAAGGGCCAAGGGAGAGATATGGGTGGCATTGTGTGTCACTTGACTTGGACAGCTGTGTCTAAAAAGTCTAGATTTCAGCACAGCAGAGAGAAATGCATGTTTCTGGGAGCAGGAGCAAACTTGCTGTGCGTGTACTGGATATTCCTAAGCCTTTATTGTGAGTTTAGGTCAGGCGCTTTGAAACAGTCAGCAATAGATGCAATGAATCACCTGCCACAGGATTTCTTTGTGTGTCTGGAGCTGAAGTGGGTCTGGAAGGTGAAGCAGCTGAAGCTGCATCCTGTACTGTACCTGCAGGCCAGAACCTGGTCCCCAGTGGATCCTCACTGGGATTTCACATTTAGCCTGTAGCGGACAGAAACTGTGGAATGGGGCTGATACGTGAATAAGGTGCTTCCTCGCAAAATTGTATGCAAATCTGAAGTGGAAGGCTGTCTCTAGGCCTTGGGGAGCCCAGGCATGCAGCAGTGTGTTGTGCCTCATGCTTTGATTACTGCTGGAGTCATGCCTGGCTGCCTGGTCTGGCATTGCCCACTGATCTGCTTGATTAGGTCCATTTGTTTCTGTTTAGATACTTGATCGGCTGACTGTAAAATTATCAGAGGTATTATCTAGGCAATATAGGAGAATAACACACCTTTATCCTCCACCTCCTGTAACTGCTTCACTGCTCAGATGGTGACTCAAGCTACAGAGGAACTCGGGGCTGACACCTCCACTGTAGTTGTGTCAGTAGTATGGTGGGAGAGCATGGTGGTGATTAAGATGCCTGTGTGAAGGTTGCAGTAGTTTACCACCTATAAGATCAAATCCTGGGCCCTCTTGTCAGGAGGGAAGAACAGAAGAATTGCAGATGAGTCTCCAAGTGGTCTCATGGCCGTAGCAGCAGCATGGCAGTCCTGACACAGGAGCTCTGGGGAATTGCAGCCAGCAATGCAGGTGTTTGCTCCGGGAGAAGAGCAAGGTGTATGAGCCATAGGCATTGCATCTGTATGGGGCCAGCCATGACCTCAGACCCACTGTAGTAGGTGCCATGGCATGCTCTGGGTGAAATGCAACCCCCAGTGCTTATTAAATGCATTTGAGCACAGCGTCAGTGTGCAGATAAGTCTTCTGGGAATGCTGTCTGTTCATGGTATTGTGCTTTCACTGGTGTACACTTTGTGCACATCCAGTGCATATGTGGTCATCTTTTCAATGGATTGTTCTCTTTTCTGGACCGAACAATTAAGGGTGGTTTTTGAGTGCATCAGATGTATTATTTCTGTTCACAGCAATTGTACATTTACTAATGTCAAGTTCATTCTAAGTGGATAGACGGGTGCAATTCTTGATTTGATAGTCCTAAATCTTTGTTACATAGAAGGAATGATTGCTTTGTTTGCACGCTCAACGTACGTATGCTCCCTCAGTACACACGCTCTTGTTGTCTATAGAAACAAGAGGTGCTTTGCACTGAAAATAAACTGTGCCTTTCTTATGTACTGTGAATGTGTGCTTGTGAATGGGGAATTACAGCATGTACACGCACAGCGTGCAACAAAAGTGTGGTTTGTCTCAAAATCAGCGTGCTCAGTTTTCTATTTGTGCAGTGTAAGCACATTTTCCTGCATTTTCTGCCAGAGTTTACAGAGATGTTGTCTGTTAACAGAAGAGTTGTCTACATATTTTCTAATTTTTAGAAATGTCCTCCAGCTTTCATGGCTTAAATTTCTAAGTGTCTGTCAAGTTATATATGTCAAAACATCAGGAAAGGTATTTAAGCAGTTATGTCAGTGGAATAGAGCAAAGTCATGAGTTAATGCTTTTCTGATGCTATATAAAAGGGAAAATGGTGAAGAAGCCACAAGTAAAACAAAATGAACAAGATCAACCAAAGCAAAGTCAGGAGGTATGTTCTTAAATTGGAGACAGCTACAGCAAAAGAATTGATATGACTGTATTTCTATTTTTCTATTTCCTATGAACGTACCATCCTGTCCCAGATCTCACATCCTCTAGGGTCAGTCTGCAGGAACCAGGAAGGGTGATGGAGTCCTCCTAGCATTGTTACTTCCTCTTGGCTGTCATGTCAGGTGCTTTGAAAGTGAGTCAAGGCCTTCATTATCCCACCATTTCTTTTCAATGACGTTTTAAAAGACCTGACACAGAGTACGGATGATTGAAGCTCCTGCTGCTGTTCTCTGTAATTACTCAGTTTCCTTCTTGGGACTGAAATTATTGCCCTGCAGGAGTGCAGCATCCTTACTGCCACGTAAGAGGTAGCCAAATGCAAACCTGCCCGGCTGCAAGTAGCACCCTTCCACATCATCAGACACAAAAATGCTTTGCCTTGGCTGCTGGGCTGTACCATGGAGTATGTGACCCAGACTAGAGTGGTGGAGCTGGAGGGAAGGTGGTATGTGGCTGGAGAGGCAGCACACTGTGAAAGGCTGGGAAAAGGAGAGAGGAGCAGTGCAGTGAAAAAAGATGGGCAGAGTGGGGACAGCAGGAGCTCCATGCACAGTCAGGGGGGAGGTGGTGGCATGCTAGGAGGTGATTGCAGGTGGCTTATTTCCTTTTTTCTGCGTGTCTCTTTTAATGGTACTGGTAGTATGCTGAAACAAAGGAATGTGGTCCCTGAACTGTAATTAGTCCGCAAACAGCCTTTGCGATGGATTGCCCAACTGAAGGCTTTGCCTGCAGTAGGGGTAGGAGGACACAGCCGGAACAACAGAGGAACAAATATGGGGAAAATGAAGAATGAACTGAAGTCAGAGGAATGAAACTATGGTTGAGGAAAAGACTCCCTCGTTTATGGAGTGCCTTCTGTAGCATTTGCTGTTTAGAACGTGTTCAAGGAGTATGTGCAGCTATTGCCAAGGGAAAATAGATCTGAAGATAGGAGGAAACACAAACTGGGAACAGTTGAAGCTTTCTCAGCCTTTTAGCAAAAGGCAGGGGTGTGCCAGGGATGGCGTGAGACACCAGAGGGAGCTGGCAGGGATTCCTGTAGTGGCCAGCTGCTATTTCGTCTTCACATCCTGAAGAGTCAACAAAGAACTGGCCCTGATGATCAAGGACTGTTCATCTGCAGTCTGTCGAGTTCCCCATCTCCACCTGGTCTGTAAACTCACCTCCAGGATGGATGCTGGAGTATTAGTGGATGTGCAAGGTGAGAGGAGGGAAAGAACGGGAGGAATAGGCTGAAGGACTGATGCAGTAAATTACTTCCACCCTTAGGAGGGTGGACGGAGGCAAACAGTGGTCCTGTGTAGGCTCTGAGGCATGTGGGTAAACCCTATCTCAGCTTATGGGGTTTTTAGGGAGCTCAGCTTGCACCCCAGCTGCCTGGCCCTTGCTTCCCACTTCGCTTGGCTATATATGCTGCCTCTCCCCGGTCCCCTCTCCCTCCAGTTCCTTGTGACAGGCTTACAGATCCCGGGACGCATTATTCTGGAATGGCATTTTGGCCTAGCTGGAATTGTTTATAAGCACAGAGCTTTGATGCTGTCTCCAAAGCCTCTGGAGAGCTGAGA
>JAVSBS010008065.1:106032-135348 GCA_033124195.1 Coracias cyanogaster | reverse complement strand
AGAGCTGAGAAGGGCTATTTTTCATGTGATGCTTTTGGAGAATGCTATGGGAAAAGGTCAAGGGACAGAGTGGGAATGAGTAGGTCACATACTCATTGGTTTAGGGCACTACGACAACGTCAGTTCTTTAAGATTTCAGAGCCTGCTTTGTAAAAATAAGCACCTCTCACTGAGCTGCCTGGGAAAGAAGAGGGACATGCCTCCTGCAAGCTCACGTTTGCTGTGTTCCTCTGGGTTTCTTCTCTTGCCGTGGCTATGGCTACATCTCAGCGTCCCTGTGAACTGGACAGATCCCTTGGAGAGGGTGCAGCATTTTCAAAAACCTCCTTGCTAATTGCTTTGACCTTTTGTAATGCAAGGAGAAATTCTGTAAGAGTGGGGCTAGCCTTCTGCACCTGACACAGATAGCTGCCCTTTACTGGGGTCTGGGAGCGATGCTGCAGGGTTCTGTAGCCTGTCCTCGTGTCACCATGCTGGCTTCATGGACAGGAAGAGCTCAGGCCTCAACAGTTACCTGACCTTTGGTTTTGTGTGTTATCTTTGCCTGTTTAAATTGGGGGTTAGGGGAAGCAGTCTAACTAGGATTGTCCGTTTTTCCTTTCTTTGTCCCTGATTCACATATACTACAGATATTAGCTAGAGTGTGGGGAGTGTGTGAAGGAGCAGGAAGCAGAGGGGTGAGATGGCCAGCCTTTTACATAGGAAATATAAGCTGAATGTGCATTTCCCTACTCTGCTGCCATCAATCACTCAGATTTCCTGTACGCTATGGAATAGAGGAGCGGAGTTTGCTTGCTTCCCACTTCCCCCAGGAATGGAAACACTTATTTGTTTTGCTGTCTAGAAGTGCTGATCACTCTAAACATTTATTGTTTCAAGAGACACATGTAGTTCTGCAGCTGAACTCTTCAGCTTCTACTTATCTGACTTCAGAAATGTCTTCAGATGTCCTGCAGACCTGGAGAAGGACTCTCCTGGTGCTCTAGCTCTGTTAGCTGTAAAGGTGCTGCTGAAGTAGTACAGAAAAGCCCATGGCCAGCTGAGCACGTCTTTACTGCAGAGCACTGGCAAATACCCACTGTTCTCCCATCAAACCAGTTGCCTTAACGGTTCATCTGATCTGGCACCTGATCCAGTGGGGTGAGGTTTCAGAGACCCAAGTCCTACTTGTCACTGGAAACCTTTTAGTGGCTATTTTGTGGGGCTGGCAAATCTGTTGAGAGAAAATTACAGTGGGGAATTATGTGGAGTAGCCAGATCAGCATGTGCTTGCTGTTCAGCTCCGAGGACAGTAGTAGCAACAGAGTGTGGGACTGGGAAAGGAATAGACGTAGAAAAACAGAGGGAAGGAGTAGGACAAACAGCAAAGTGAATGAAAAGTCTGTCTCTTTCTGCAGCAAATAGCAGAAATGAACTAAGTATGGAAGAATTCAGATAGCCCTGCCTGCTGTAGAGGTACAATAGAAACTGCCCAACTCTGTATTCATTCACCTTGTGATAATGCTACATTCTGGCTTCCTTATGCAGGTTTCAGATGATATCTGGTCTCTGATTAAGAAATGTCTTCCCCTGATTTAACAATTTCTCATTAGCCAAAGTCTTGTCCTGTGGAGGAGGTGCTGATGTAATTCCTACATGGGGGCGCACAGGCTATGGACGGTTTGGGATTCATGGATAAAGGGGATGGGGCATTCCTAAACTCTTGTGTGTACTCAGCAGCCCTTGTTTGCTTATGGCATCCTGTTTCTGAAGCTTCTGTGATAATGGCTGGGACTGGGATGTTGTTAGCATTCAGCTCAGTTGCTGTAGTAAAGAGGCTGATGAGGCACTGTGTCCTTGGAGCATGGTTGTGGCCAGGAAACTTCTCCTGGCTGTGGGAGACTGGAGCCCCGTTCCCTGGGAGTGTGAGCTCAGCAGCTTTTATAAGCTCAGCCACTGTGTGCCTGAGCAGTAACTCCCAGGGGAGACCTGTGGGGGAAAACCCAAGGGCTGGAAGGAAATGCTGCTGCTGACTCAATAGGCAGAGCTCTTCCCTCTGTTGATGTTGGAGCTGAGCCACACAGACACATCCCTCCATAATTACTTACTTGTTACTTATAGTTCATGTTTTGTAACCACTGGTGTTCTTGTTTGTTGTCCATGCAACCAGAGAAGCAAGGCTAGGATCCACACCATGACATCTGCTATCACACCGATGCTTGCAGCCACCAAGAAGCAAGGGTGTTTGCCTCTAGGATGAGGTATGTTTGGCCTGCGTGTACACATGCCTCAGGCACAGATGTTGTGACTGTGCAGACACATCATGGACAGTGTTCATTGCTGTGGCTCTGCCTGTGTTCTGTTTGCCCAGGAAAGGTTGTGTGTGGGATTGTTGGGACATAAAACCCCAGAAAGATGTCATTAATGACTCTCTTCGAGACTGGTGAGAGCAGATAATGTGAGCTGTTAGTGGCTTGGTGTTCTGGGGAACTTTGAAACGGCTAGATGGCATGGATAGGGGAAGGGATGAATTTGGATGACAAAACCATCATGACAGAGGAAGAAAAAACTTTGCTGTGGCCGGTATTAAGCAAGAGAGACCCTTAGCGGTCACCTGGAGAAGAACAGTGGTGCAGAGTTCAGCGCCCTGTGATTTATTTCCTTTTCTATTTGCTCGTTTCAGACATGAAGCCATGTAATGACTTTAACTCTAGAAATAAAAAAACTTTTGGTTTTGAGTGTGTTAACTGCAGTGAATAGTTTCACGTTTTTTGTTTCTTAATGACCCGCTTTGAAATGGGGAGGTGTTTTGTAAAACTGACACTTTTTTCAATCTGTATTGATTGCCACGTGATACTGGTGTATTTCATTGCAATTGCTGCCTTACTCTCAGAAGTCGCTACTTCAAATTTACTCGTAAATCCATTTCACCAGCTCTCATACTTCCATCCAGCCACACTGGCTGCCTCTTCTCCCTTGCTCCCCACCAGCACGGTGTCTCAGTGTAACTGAGTTTGGTGAATACCTTTAGCTGACCTGATTCTACAGCATATCCTCATCCACCTTGCTAGCAAACACACAGATGATCTGCGTGCTCCTGTAGGCATTATTTCTCTGTAATTAGTCTTTGCTGTGACTGGCAGTGGGATCAGCCCACCGGAGCAGTGGATATGTTCTGGCTGTGCAGCAGCATCACCTTCCTGTCCCCACCGGGATGCTGACACTAATGGCCTGCCCTGTGCTTTTGCCTCTTGACAGCTCTTAGTGAGAACAGCCTGAGGTAACAACCAGCAGCAGAATTGTCCCAGCTCCCATGCTCTTCATGGGCTTTGCTCACTGTCTTCTCAGTGGTCAGGGACTGCTGCCTTCCAGGGGAGCCATTGTAGCTTGATGAATGACAGGCTGTGAATTGGAAACAATGGGCTGGACATCTTGAGGAGTGGCTCATGTTTGGTAAGTCACTTTGAGTGGTGATGTGCAAAACAAGGGTAATGGTCTCACTCACCTTTGCAAAGAGCTTAGAGAACAGAGAAGAATGACAAGTGTTTTGAAAGAGCTCCGTTACAGTGATGCTGCCTTTTTAGAATCATTCATTTTCATTCATTTTCTGCCACCTCTCAACTCCAACTGGGGCAGACTCTTGGGATTTCCCCCAGGGCTCTGCCAGTGTGATTTCTACTGGTCTAGTAGGGAGCGCAGCAGTATATTGCAGGGCTTTTCCTGATTCTTCTGTCTCTTCCAGTGATGTTCAGCAGTGGTACACAAATTACCACAGAATCATCATTGCCGTCGTTCGGTTGCTGTGTATAATTGTCACTCTGTGTGTTCACTGAGTCAGCTCTTCCCTAGCTTCCACAGGTAGAGCTGACTGACAAAAACTAAAATGATCCTGCAAAAAATCTAGAAAGCTGAGATTTCTTTTCAGGCCAAATTCCCTTCTGTGTTGTTTTTATTACTTATCAATGCTATAAGTAGTAAATTTTTGAGGTCACGAGCTGCTCCTGCTTCAAGAAAAGCTGCACATGATGCTGTGTACAAACAGTTGATGGAGAGATGGGCTTGGATCCCAAAAAACTTGTCTGTAACTGGTTAAAGGATCCCAGTAGACACCAGACCTTAAAAGTTTGCCTTGATCCCTGTTAGACCTCTTCACAGAACTCCCAGGTCTCGTGTCTGTAGGAAATGTGTGTAAAGCAAGTGGTGGTTGTTTCTTTAAGGCCCCCCTCCACTGCTCCTACCTTGATATTCTTGCTGACACAGATTTTTCTTTCTTGCTCGATTTCAATGCACCTACTCCTATCAACGAGGCTGTGCAGGGTTTGCTCAGGCTGGACTTGTCTATGGTAACAGAAGCAGCACCCAAAAGCATATTCATAGACTGTGAGGAGTCATTAGTGTGCAAGTGAAGCCTGACTTAGCGGTGACCTGCAGAAACTAAGTGAATATCTGCTTTCAGTTAAAGGTCAAATCAACTGACATCGGAAACTGTGGGGATGTTTGAGAGAGCCAGCAGTCTAACAGGAGGCTTTCCTATCCCATCTAGATATTCACTCTGCCTATGTGGTGGTGGTGGTGGTGTCTCATGTGTGAACCCACCTATCTACCGAAGTCTGCTAAAGCATTGCACTCGGATTCAGTATCACAGGAGACAAGCTGACTTGAAATGTGAATTACCGTGTTATGTTCCACTTGAGCCTTCTGGACAAGCTGCCTTGTCTTTGGTCCTGAGTTAACTCACATGGGTTAGTCAGCCTGCATTAAGAACACTTTTTTTTTTCCTTTTTTTTTTTAAAACCCATTTCTGTATAACCAGAAGGACTTAAAGATGAGTAGGAAGATCTTTGTGGTCAAGTTTCAGGAAGCTGGAGTGTGCCAGGTGTGAACTGGTTAGAGGGAGCTGGGTAGGAAGCTGGCAAATGGGTGGAGAAGCCTGAGAATACTGGGGCAGCAATGTCCGCTGAGGCTGTGCGTGCTTCTGGCCTGTTGTGGTTGTGATGAAAAACGTAGTCATGTGAAGTGTTTCTGTGACATCTTGTTACGTTGTGCTGCATGCCTGGAGAAGGGAGCTACTTGGTCAAAAGGATAGGTACAGATGAGTCTTTTGAAATACGGATATGATCCCTGGCAGAGTCTTCTTCCTGCCAGCTTCCTGTGTGGCAGACCTCCCAAAATGCGCCGCCTGGCACATTGCTAATGCTGCTCGTGCTCTTGGCTGTTCCCCAGGGCTTAGGGGCCGTAGCACAGTCCTTAAGCTTCCCTACTGTACTTATGCAAGCAGGGCTTAAGAGACTTGGTCAAGGCCAATGCAATTCAAGAAAAAGCTGAAGTGCTCCCCAGGCCTTGTGAACTGCCAGAATAACTGTGGTGAGCTTCACAGTTATGTTGCAGGGAAGGCAGGGTTCCTTGGGAGGCTGGGTGGGGCTAATCAGTGTACATTCATCATTAATTTATGCATGTAAGGGGCTTTTGGAATAGAGTTGTCATGCTGGTTTTGATAATGCTAGCTCTATCCACCCTGCCAGCTGCTGCAATGTTGTGGTAGTTTGTGTTGCTGCATGCAGAATTACGGTGCTTTTGTGGGAATATTATGTTCCCTGAATAGAGCCCCACAGAGCAATTTGCTTCATCCTTACAAACCCATCCAAATAACTGGCAGTGCCTTACAAATACAAAACAATTGAGAAAATAAATGTATTATACTGTACATCTGTGACAAAACAATGCTTTCATGTGCAAAGAGAGAAATGTGTTTGTTTAACTTGCGGTCTCCCATTTGGAAATAAATGCATTCATTTAAATCAAAATAGGACGTTCTTCACTATTATAGTATTTTACATGCCAGATGTAAGAAATATGCTGCTTGAAGAGCAGACTGAAAACTCAGAGTGGTTGATATTACCAAAATCACGCATGTGCTGGCTTATTCTAGACACTGCATCTCTTCCTGCAGAGGGTGTACTCCACTCTGGAGTGGGAGTCTCCTGGCTTTGCGTGTGAGGGATAGGTGTACAGAAGGCTTGGGAGGGTGTTTCTCCCCTGTGTGGCAGGCCAGTGCCCTGTGTGCATGCAGAAAAACCTACTTTTCACCTGGGCTGAGCTCAGATGAGAGTGCAATCATTTGCCCCATGTCAGAACTGTGCATTGACGTGACCATGAGGTGGGCGGATTCCCTGCAAGAGTTGTAGCAGTCCAAAAGATTAGATTTTTTTATTACTTCCAGTTTTTGTGTTAAAGAGTGTTAGTTTCATTTATATGCAGCAGTAGAAGTGTTAGATGGGGGAAACATAATCAATAAAATACAGGTTGAGTGAGCCAATATTTGTTTTTAAAGATGTGCATCATCTTGTAATTTTCATCCTTTTAAATGGTTGAGCTCTCACAATGAAAGTCTGCAGCATTTCTGTTTACACGTAAGCTTAACATCATCAAGCCAAGTTTGTTCTGGGAGTTAACATTTGCATTTTTGAAGGCAGCAGCCTAATGCAGAGCAGAACCAGATGAGAATGTACTTTAATACAGGACATTACCAGCTGTCTGCTGGTAGGTGTGAGCATTCTCAAAAAGGCACTGAAATTTCATTTGGGTAGTTTTCCAAGACCCTGCAAACTAAATTGAGCAAAACTGAAGATGGCTGCTACCAGTAGTAGGAGTTGTAAACTGGCATATTAGAAGGAAACATAGCACAAGTGCTGAGAATCACGGTTCAAGTCCAGTCTAGTTTGCTTTGAAAACATTGTGGTCTGCATCTTCTCTATCTGAAGTGTTGTATCCATCTTACTGTTATATCCACCCAGCCTGAGGACCTTTATGTTATATCCAGCAGGAAACATGTCCCATTCCTGAAAGCCAGCACCTTTGTATTGATGGATTGACCAAGAGGGCTGTGCAGCAAAGGTAGTTTGGCCTAGCTCTGTTTTTCCTCTGGGTTGATTAATCAAATACTTCAAATAATTGCTGTAGTTGTGATTAATGTCAACTGCACAGCTAATTACCCAGGAGATTAAAATGACTCTTTCTGTTTTTTTAAAAAAAAAACCTGTAAATGAGTTAATTATTTACTCTGCTCACCTCTCTAACCCTGTTATGCTTGTAAATGAAGTATTGATCTTGGAACTGATTTTGGTGTTACCCGTCTTGCATCAGTTTAATTAGGGGTTTCAGTGTAACCCTGTGTGCTCCTTTTGACCAAGCGCGCACTCCTTCTGCTTGGCTTTTGTCTAAACTGTGAGAGTGGGGCTGAGAGGGCCCACTGGGGTATAACTGAGCTCCAGGGTTTGTAGGACTTCCTTCCATTGGCACCCTTACTGCTCTACCTAAGCCACTGCTGGCTCCTTGCAGCAGTGCCTCCTTGACCACATCTCTTGGTAGCAGACTCTACCACCCAGTGGCTGTTACTGTTAAAACAATCTTCTGTTTCCTCAGTGAGCTGCTTCCTTTCATTAACTTCAAGTCACATCGTATTTTTTCACGTTCCCAGTCTGTGAGTACGCTTTTCCCCACACATGTACAAACTGCAGTTTAATTACATCCCTGGTGGCTGTAACAGGTTTCTCCACCAGGACAGCACAATGTCAGAAGGCTACAGATTAGCTAATAGAAATGCCAGTTGTATTCACCACTCTAGAACAGAGACCTGAATGCCTCCTGAAGAAGTACTTGGTTCAGCTAGGGCTTGTGTGCTCTGTCACTTCTCCCCTCTCTAACAGCAAGGCCTCATGTGTTCCCGGCAGAATGTGGAGTTTCTTGTCAAACTGGCAAAAGAATGACAATTTTAGGAACAGTATCAAGAACATGCTACTTACTGAAGGGACAGCAACCCAGAAAGCTCCTCTGCTCTTACATTTGTGTAGATACAAGTAAAAGAAGCATTAAGGCCAGCAGCTGTTTGAGGTCGTGTCAAATCCCTGTGCTTTCCTTTCCTTGCAATTTGGTTTCCAAGGTTTCCAGAAAAAGGTTGGGTGCCTCAGCTTCTGGAAAGGCTGTTTCAGATGTTGCCAAGCTCAGGTCTTTGTCTAGCTCTAATTAACTTTCTCCTATGTGTGGCCATCAGGATGCTTTGGTAGAGCTGTGTCTGCCTTGCTGGGAGACCTTAACAGCTCTTCTAGAGCTCTGCTAGAACCTGCTGCCATTTTGTGTTTACTTCACTACAGCTTGATACGGAGGAGACAGCCACGGTGTTTCTTCTGTGTTAGGGAGACTCCGTGTAGCATGCTGGTCCATGTCTTATTTTGTCCCTTTCATGGAATCACAGAATTGTTTAGGTGGGAAGAGACCTTTATGATCATGTAGTCCAACCAGTAACCCAGCACTGCCAGGTCACCACTAAACCATGTCCTTTGAAACCCCTTCAGGAATGGGGACTCCACCACTGTCCTGGGCAGCCTGGGCCGGCCCTTGACAACCCTTGTGGGGAAAAAATTGTTCATCACGCTCAATCTAAACCTCCCTTGGCACAACTTGAGGCTGTTTCCTCTTGTCCTGTCGCTTGTTGCATAGGAGAAGAGCCTGATCCCCACCTGGCTCCAACCTCCTTTCAGGGAGTTGTGGAGAGCGAGAAGGTCTCCCCTGAACCTCCATTTCTCCAGGCTCAACAGCCCTCGGTCCCTCAGCCTCTCCTCACCAGCCTTGTGCTCTAGACCCTTTAATGGCTTTGTTTTTTCTGGACACACTCCAGCCCCTCAAGGTCCTTCTTGGAGGGACCCCAGGATTCGAGGAATGGCCTTCCCAGTGCTAAGTCCAGGGGGACAATCCCTGTCCTAGTTCTGCTGGCCATACTGTGTCTGCTGTGCTGAGCAGGAACATGTTGCCATTGCCCCCTGTCCCTTATGTCACTGTATTCAGCCAGGTGTAGAAAAATAGGGAATCCTGTTTTCAGTTCAATAAGGATCTGAGTCAGATGTGCTCCTCAGCTTTGGAGTCATGATGGAGTTTCTGTTCATATCAAGCTATGGAGACTCATGTTTGCCCTGTGAGCTATTGTGTGGCTCATGGAGAGCTAAAATAGTGGCTACCACATTTCCTTTTCTTGCTCTTCTCTTTGTTTCTGGAAACTGAGGTTTTGAAAGCAAAATATAATAATGTGGCCAGCCAACAGTATCTGTGTATCATGGCACTTGTCATCCTTCTTTGTTACACAAGCTGATGGCCTTTGAACAAGTTGGACAGCGAGTGTCAGCAATAGCCTTTCAGAAATGCAATACCAGCCCTCAAATCCTAAACCATCTGTTGTGGTCAAGTTAATGTAACCTTCCCCCTGCTGTCGGCAAGAGCTGGGAGAGTATAGCAGCATCCAGTGCTTGGTCCAGTAGGATTTGGCCTGTTCACATGGCTTTCTCACATACCTGGGTCTGTTCCACTGGCTGCTTTGTGGCAGGTTCCACTGTCAGTCCCTGCCCAGACAGAAATGGTCTGAGTTTGGTGCCAAGAGACCCAAATTTTCCTTTTTTTTTTTTCTTCCCGTCAGGATGCTGTTATTTTTGCAGTCTCAGGGCTGTATGAACTTGGTACGGTCATGGCTGTTGCTGCAAAGATCTGATGCAGGAAGCATTTTTGCTGCTGGACTCAGTGGCTTGTAGTTCTCAGTGCCATGACTTTGTAAGTCATCTCCTGAGTTCCAGGCTGGAGCTGGCAAAGTTTGCAGTGCCTGTGAATGTGACCAGTGCCAGACTGGGCGTGCAAGACCTGCTGTTGGAAAGGCAAGTGGTTGTGTTCTGATGACTCAGTTCTGATGTGGTCAATGCCAGATGCTATCATGGCAACTTGGCTGCAGCTCAGTTGCTTGTAGTTTCTTGTAGCTTTTGAATGTGGTTGTATTTTCTGGCAGTTGGAGAAAATGGCTTTGAAAAATAATAGCAGCTTTTAAGTCAAATTGCTGTCAACATTCACTCCAAGCTACTAGAAGCTAATCACCTTAAGTTTCTGCTTGGCAAATGAAATTCCTGTCTTGCTGGCCTGCCTCTGTAGCACAGTTCTCATATCTGGTACTTTTCACTCTTTTTCCTTTCTCCTAATGTGTCTGGTCAAAGATGTGTTTGGTTGCTGAGGTGTAGGATTCAGTGTGCTTTTGAAGGTACCCATGCTTGGGCATCTCTCTTTTTTTATAGGATCTCTGTTGTAGGAGCAGAGGAGAAAAAAAGGCAAAAGTTGGTGAAGCTTTAGCACCTGCCTTGAGCACAGTTCAGCTGAAGAAAACCATCCGTCACTGCTCTCAGCAAGGCACCTGATTCCAGCTGTCATGCTTGGACCGAGAGAGGTGGGTAGTGAGGATCCATGGGGGAGCCATTAGGGGCTATTCCGGGTGAACAGAAAATCAGGAGAGACAGAGGTAGATGGGCTGATGAAATAATCCTGTCTTCAACTGTGAATAAGTAACAGCATCACGGGAGGCATTCAGGACAGCGATCTTGGAGAGTTCCAGTGAAGGTTAGAGATTACATTTAGAATTAGGGTTAGGAAAATCAGGACCCCTAAGGCATACTTGGTGGATGCTAAAATGAAGGCATATGAAAAATCAGATATGTCTGGGGTAATGTCTAGTAATTAGATGTATGATGTGTATATATATATGCTGTATTGTATCATTTTCTGTGTTAACAGCACCTGTGTATACGATACCTGTTACATGTACACGTATCATGTACATGGTGCATATTATTAGCAGATTAGGTGTTACGATATATGCAGACTACTTCCTTGGATTTATGGAAGCATTAGAAGTTGCTGTGCCAAGAAGAAGGTTTCCTCTGGCAGCTTTTTACATCAGCATCTGTATGACAGCAGCTTACGCACAAGGCTTTTCTGTTGCTCCGAGTGACTAGCTGTGATGCAGCCTTTGCTGAGACTGAGCTGAGACTGGAACTCCTGCCTTCCCTCGAATTTTCAGGGATAGTGCAGACTGTGTTAGCATGCAATGCAGATGCTGGTGAATGAATAAAGTGGGAAGGGAATAAAGAGCGAGCCTGTCTTTCGCATCCTTTTCAGAGAGCAGAGGAAGGCATTAGCAGCCTCCAGAGGGAGTTTCTCTTCTCAGCCATGGTCTAGGCATAGCGAACCGATGCCTCGGGGAATCTTTTGACGTGTGAGCCTGTTTTACTTGGATCTGTCGTGATCTTTCAGAGGGCATTTGTTTCTGTTTGGCTTTAAAAGATCAGGTTTACTGTATGCTAATTTTGTGTAAGGATATCAGACCTTGCAAGAGGAACCAATGCACAAAGCAAGCTCCCTTGCAGCTCTGCTGGGAGTCTGTCTCGCACTTTGCGTAGCAGCCCTGGGCTCTGCAGCGTGGGGTTCAAGTAATGAGCCTCTCCGTCAGGTTTGAGACTGATCAGCTGCAACTATAGAGCCACGTGCGGTGTGGGGACCAAATAACACAGTCACTCCTCCCCAGTCCTAAAGCCTAGCAGGTCTGCTCTGTAAGGGTTGACTGAGTTGTTTTGTAAATTTTAGCATAAAAAATGTGTCCACAATCACCCCCAAAAAAGGAAGGTACAGATGAGAGCATAAAATGATAATGCTGGTGAAAGAAAGTAAGACTAGTGGAGTCTGAAAGTGATGTGGGCAGGTGAGCAGTGGGGCCTGTGAAGCAGAACGAAATGCATTATTATCTTTAATGGAAATTCAAAAAAGGCTTTGTAGATGCACTGGGCAGAGGATGAGTAGAGAAATTACTGATTTTATTTCATAAAGGTGGTGGGAGTGAACTGGCTTTGTTCCACTGCTCAGGCAAATGGATGTGGCAGCTGGAAAGGGCTGTCTGGCAAGGAATGGGAGGAACCTCACATGGGGATTGCACTTCACACCTGCCAGGTTTTCATCCAGTTTGTACCACAGAAACCCATTGTGCTGATGCGAAGCTCTGGGAAGGAGATATCTCAGGAATTTCAGTGAGCTGCTAATGCCAGGCTTCTCACTGCCCCTCTGGCTTGAGTCTCAAACCTCAAATGCCGCATGTTTTTTCTGACTTAGTCCCTACACATTTCTGGCCGAGGCCATCCTTCATCTAGCATCCTGCCAGTATGCTTGAGGCTTTCTGTTCTCAGAAAACTTCCTGCATGTGGGATTTGCAATAAAAATAATAGGATCTCTGGAAACCATGAGCTGAACCATTAATAACATTTGCTCTGAGAGCATTAAGGGAGGAACTGCTTCACAGCAGTTTTGCCATCAGGCCCAAATCTATATGGAGGCGTTCCCCTATGTAAGTAGGTTAACTACTTCCAAATACAGGTAGCTAAATCTGAGCATATCTTCATGCTCATGAATTATGGGGAAGGATCTGTTTGATAGGTCTGATGCCACCACCAGGCAGCAGAAGTCGTGAGACTTTCAGAGACTCGGGTCCTCTCTCTCCTCCTTTCTTCTGAGTTAGGTGACTAAAGCTCAGTTTGAAAACGACAGTTATCTCGCTAGGATCTGTGATGGTGATGTCATAACTGTCCATTGTGTACAGTACTCCTTACAAAAATGATAGCTTTTTCCTGTTTCAGAGGCTGCTAGAGAATGTGGCACAGATTTTTATTTTAAATATATATCACGTTAAAAAAAAATCAGTCTATGTCCATGGGGAGAGCACTCCCAGGAAAAGTACTTACAGAGAAAGAGCATTTTCTCTGCTTCAGACAGAATCAGAAGTAATTAAAGATCCTAGTGAAGCACTCTGGGGAAGAGGCTGATCTCTCTGGTAAGAAGAATCTCAAATCTGAGAATAAACAGTTCCAAGAGAGGTGGTTGGTGAGATTTTTGCTGTGGAGGTGAGGGTGCTGGAGGTAGTTTTACTTTTTTACTGATGTAAGGCAGGGAAGAAGTGGAACTGGTGCTGCTTGTGGAGTGGATTCTTCCTGCCTAACCAAAGCACATTCAAGCTTTTTCTGTAGACGTAGAAATGAAAAATAATTCAGCTTTTAATGGTCTTGCTGGCAGCCCAGTACACATGGGTGGGATGACTCTGGGTCTTTGGCCAGATGTGTTGTAGAAGATTGAAGCACGAATGATGAAGTCCTTCGAGTCACTGAGCTCCTTCTCCAGTTGTGATGGCTGGCCTAGATGGGACACTCTGAGAGCCCTGTGGGGACCTGGAGAGTGTACAGTGATGCTCTGCAGCAATGGCCTGTGAGTAGCATGGGCTGGTTGTGCTGGCTGTGATGGGAACTGTGCTAACCCTCTCTCTCTCAGATTTGCAGGGAAGAAAGCTTGAATGTGGGATCCTCAAGGCTGTGAGTTATTCAGATGACCAGCAGAGAGTGAGTTTAAGGAGTCAGAGAAACACCAGACATCTGGAAAGAGGGTGATACTGACAGGAAAGAGCTGCCCCAGCCTTTGGACAGCTCCCCAGTTTGAACAGTCTGGCTCGTTAAAGGAAGGTCAGTGCCACGGGATGGGGAAAGGGGTGTCAGGCTAAACATGTGCGAGGAGGGGGAAAGAAGTGTAATGTCTGTGGCCAGAATTGGAGCAGAAATCCAGGGACTGGCCAGGGCTGTGGGGTTTGGGCCTAGAAATACTAAGAGCTTTGTCAGAAGGAGCAGCCAGCTGAGGGTAGAGGCTTAGGAAGAACAGAGCTGGACTGAGCCTGCAGTTCTCTACATTGGATCCGGGAACAAATGCAGCTCTCTTTGGTATGATCCAGTTCAGTTTCAGGAGTGAATATGTGACTGTGAGCATGAGAGAGAATGCAAATACCGACTTGAAAGACAGAGCTAATGCTAATTTACCATTTATGCTGCAGTTTTTCTCTGTATCAGTTACGCCTTTAGAAGGAAGGATGCGTGCCTTTCCCCTGTCTTTGTAAAGGTCTTAGCCCTAGTTGGGGGGAGCTGGGGAGTGAGATTTCAAAGTGTGAATTCCATACAAGAGCCAAGCACAGATTCTCCAGGGGCAGGCACAGCACCTGCCCAAAGCAGCTTCTAAGGTTGATGGTTGGCTAAGTGGATAATGTAGAGTGATTTAGGCAGTGAGAATGGTCTGTGATGGTATTCAATAGAAAATAGTGATGGAGTTGTTGTTTCTGGGGGATTTAACCATCTGGGATGCATGACCTTGCACAGCACAAGCTTTTCTAGCGGGAAGTTATGCTACATGTTGTGGAGATGCTGCGGACTCCTGAACCACTGCCTAAGTTCCCTGTGCACAGGTGCCTGCCAGCTTGATGGTGCAGGAGCAGAGTAGGACCACTTTCACCCGATGAGAAAGAGGTAACAAATAATATATCCCAGGGTGCACCTGATCACTTGTGTCAAGTCCTCTTTTACTGAGAGCTACCTGTGCCAGGGTTGGGCTGGACAGTCTATTGGGCTACATATTCTCCTTCTGGCTCAGATGAATTTTCTCTATCTGTGCCTGTGTAGTCTAAATACTGAGCATTCAGCCTGACCTTTGTCTGGCATTTCAAGGGACTGTCTGAGCAGTGCCGGTGTCTTCATGAGAGCAGCACTGTGCCCTGGTACAAAAATAAGAGCGTTTGCTTTTCACAGACAGCTCAAGCTGGATCTTGAGCTGACAGGACCAGGCTTACCTCCCCTACAGCCCACCAACATTAAGCACTTGCTTTGCAATAACCAGTGCCCAAGGCCTAATTTCTATGCAGGGTCTGTAGGGAGGCGGAAGGAAGGACAAAAAGAGAAAAGAGGTTTTAGGATTTGCTTTCTCAATGGCAGGTCATTCTGATCCTTTGTGCGTGTGCTTGCAGAGTGCAGGAATGGAGGGGTTGCCACTGCTTCATTCAGTGCTCCAGAAGACTAATGGACCTTGACAACTGCAGCACAACATGGAAACTATTAAAAAGGGAGGACTGATTAAAGCCCCAACCATCCCAGCATTCCCCTGGGCGCTTAACCCCGTGTTGGAGCTGAGCAGCCTAGCAATGCCTCCTCCCAGTCTGTACAATTAACATCTCTTGTCACTAATTGATTCCTGTGGTGCTCACAGGACAATTAGAATTTAAATTGCCTTTTACAAAGGTCATGAAAACATGATAAAAGACGAATCTATTAGGAAGGATCACTCAGGAGTCTCTCTCCTTTTCCGCAGCACTGGCTGTTGGTTATCATATAGACATGAGTAAGGGGAGCCAGGAGAGCGGTTCCTGCCTTGGGTTCATTTCTTCTTGATTGTAGTTCATGGCAGAAGCTCAGGTCTTTGTGACTTGTGAATATTCTTGCACTGAAGATGGCATTTAGGTTTTTTACTGCCTCTTTTGGAAGGGTTTTGTGTCTGTATGTGTTATCCCTGGTTGCCTTTTCTGATAAATGTCAAAATAGCCAGTTTTGCATTTGAATCTTGAATTCCCTGCAGGGGGGAACCTGTTTGCAATGGAGGATGAAAGGTCTGCCTTCACAGGGCAAAGTTGTCCTAGTACCAGCCTGTCTTTATTCCCAGAGGATGGAGTAATGGATTAAAACCTGACATGACTCCCTGGAACACAAAGGCTGCAAGGGAAAGGGCAGCTGGAGCTCTGTCTGCACAAGGATACATACGAGGATCTGACTACATGGTTCAGGAGTACTGTCACTCCAGCTTTCTGTAAAATAGTCCTCAATAAAGAAGTCCTAGAAGTGAATGCATGAATACAAGCCCAATGAAAGCATCGCAGGGAGCTGGTATTTTGCTGGCAAACAGGAATATTCAAAGTTGTTACAGTTATGGCAACACTCCTCTTGGTCACCCTCAAACCTCAATGGTGGGAAGAGATGTAAAGCCTTGTGTGTCATGTTTAAGGCAATATCTTTTAATTGCAGCAAATCAGTCTGGGATGGATCTTGGCAGATTACCTAATTCATTTGCCTTCTCCAAGGCAGGATCAGGTCTACTTGTATTCCTAATCTGTTATCCAGGAAACATATCACACAGATACCAGTGCTGCAGTGGGGATTGGGATGGGGGGCAGATTATCTCTTGTGGGATTTAGCACATCTTGTTCTGACACACCTTGTCCTGCCTCAGAGCCAGCATTCTGGACTATCTCTGTTTTGGGTTTGAATGCAGTGAAAAGCAGCCTTAAATACTGTAGTTTGGTAATTTCTCTTTTGTCATATATGCCCCAAGTGTGGGGTTTGACAGGGAAAACAAAAGTTTGAGAGCCACTACTCTGGTCCAGAACCAGCCTCATGTAGCTACAGCAATATTTCATGCTGAGAGAGAAAATCTAGCCAGAATATCCAATTGTGCATCCTATGCTATCCCAGTGGCATCCCCATTATAAAGAAAGCCGGCTGGCTATTTGAGAAACTCCTATCCTTTCCAAGTCCTGCCTTTGACTTCGTGCTATTCTGGATATTGAAATTGATTTTGCACTCCAGGCATGGGATTTTCCATTGCCAAGTTTAATGTCTAAGATAATAGAAATTATGTTTCCACTCGCACATAAATCTCAAGGCTGTTTGTGCTCAGATGACTGGACAGTAAGTACAGGTGAAATTGCTTCTGTGATTGTTTCAGTAGAAGTGTATTATTGTTGTAAGGTTTTATAACGTGTGTTCAGCTGGTTTACACATATTTGTAGTAGTCACTGGGTAGATTTTTTTTTTATTTATTTTAATGAGAATAAATATAAACCTCTAAGCGAGGCATCTAATTTCTCTTCTTGACAGCATGATAGATCAGGTGGCTTTGGAAGCAGGCCAAAGAGTGAGCAGCAAGACCACCTGGCAGTTGTGCAGTACCCCTCCCCTGTGCTTGCCCTGCAGGTTTGCACTGGGAGAAGCCAACCTGTGCAAAAGATCAGAAGGATCTCTGTGCCTTGGCACACCTGCTCGTGTGGGGCAAGCACCGGGCTTTGTACTGACTGCAGCACAGTCTGGTCTACACTAAATCTTGCCATCATTACTCAGTGCACATAGGACCTGGCTTTGAAAAGCTTGGGCAAGAATAAGCAAAGGTGAATCTCTTGAGCTTTAAGGGCAAAACAGTCTGTGAAGGTTTCTTCAGCTCCCAAGAGCTAATGGAGATAATGGGGTTAGTGTCAGGCCCACAGGGATCAGTTACTGAATTGTGGCCTGAAGGCATGCTAGCCTGTGGGGTCCCCATGTCCTAACCTGGCAGCTTTTTCTGCTCCCACGAGGCAGAAGGACTACTTGTTCCTTCTCAGAGTGTGTGAGAATTTCACATTCTACGAGGATAAAGGAGTGGGAGGAAGGACTCTGGAGGGATGGAGGGGCTAGAGCTACGTGCACTTCAGCTACAGGCTCCTCTGGTTAGCTGTGAATCTGCTCAGCTCTGCAGCCCTCACCTGGGCATCAATCCCATGATCTGAAGGCCTTGATCAGCTTCCCAAACAGCTCTATGTAACCCAGCCAGCTGGCTGCCAACCAGCCCTGCTGCCATCTGCTACCCTGCGCCTCTGTTGTGTCTGGGCCCTGGATGCCAAATATGCTGCCGTAGTTCTTTCCTGAGGGAAACCCAGACCCTGATAATTCAGGTGTTCTTCAGACAATATTCTTCCTGCAGTGGAGCGCCAGCCCCAGACAGCCAGAGCATGCTGCCTGGTGATTAGAGCACTGCAATGACTGGAATGTGTGCAAGGTGTTTCTTCTGTAGCTTCCTACCTGCCCTGACTCCATATTTTTTGATGCTTCACACATCTCGTGTCCTTGGCTCAAGGAATACCATTAGTGTGTGTCAGGTGTCACCCAGCATGGTGAAGCCTCAGCTTGAGGTGGTGTTTTAGGTATTGCTGAACAGTTAAAAATGGTGCACTTAGCTTATTGTTCCGCTCACATGCATTTGGCAGAGTTGCTTTGCTGTATTACGTTGCTTCCCTCCCATAGACCTTAACTTTGGCTGGGAGCAAAGGGGCTCAATTTATCTCTTCCTTACCTTGCAGGGGTTTGGTGAAGCTCAGCTAGCAAAAACTTGTAAATTGCTTGGAGATCATTAGAGGGAAAGTGCTGTGGAAGAGCAAAGTATTATTTATTAATGTGTCTCTGTCTTACAGTGGCATAAATATCAAGGTTTTAATTGTTCCGACTTGTAATCTGAGTAATTTCCTGCATCTTTTTTCTTCTTCTTTGATTGCCTTGGTAAATGATTTCAGTCAGTACACAAAGCGATACAGGAGCGGTGTTTAAAAGCCAGGTCTGTCAGGGCTAGAAGGCAATGGGATGCCACAGTATGACTTTCAGCTTACCTTTGGCTGCTCTGACTCAGTCTTATCCTCTGCTTCTAAACCTCCTTTCTCCTGTCCTTGTTTAAAATCTCACCTCTGCTTATGAGAGGAGTGTGTGAGACAATATTACACTGGTGAGCAGAGCTCTTACATTGCAAGGGTCTCTGCATCACTTCACCAGCAGTATGCAACCATTAATAGACTCTAGCCATGCCTGAAAATTTGCACTATACCCACTTTTGAGCAGGACATGAACAATGTGGCCGAAGGCCAGAGGAGGGAGAAAATCCTTCCCCTGTTCCCACTAGCTTCAGCTGGCATGGGGAAGTGTGAGCTGGCAGTGGCCCTGGGGCTGCACAGCCTGCCTTGCTCTCCAGCCCATGGTGGCAGCTGTGAGGCTGGGTGCGAGCTGGCTGTAGTTACTCCAGGAGGAGTTTGACCAGTCAAGATGCAGCTAAATAACCCTTGTGGAGGTGCTGAAGTCAGGGCTTTTCTCTGCACCTGAGAGCTGTCTCCAGACACGTAGTATTAGGTACATATCAGCTGCCACCTTGGCCCTCCCACCGGCATTGAGCAGGGATCTTTCAGGTACTTATTGCTGAGATTGTGAGACAGTGGCAAGCCTGGTATTGCAGCAGGCTGATCCGCAGAGGCTGATGTCAGATGCTGTGCCTGGTGGGATGATATCAAGTGATCAACAAAGAATGATGTCAAACACTGTGGTGTGCATGCTTAAAACTGAACCCTTTGTGCTGTGTTTCTAATGTACAGTGAGGAAATTCCTTCCTTCCCTCTCTCTCTCTCTGCTTGTTTGTTTTTAAGTGCCTCAAAACCATGGCACGGTGCAGCCGGCTCCCATTTTCCCAAGCGGATGGGCAGCCAGCTGCTCACTCGTGCGTTCCTAAGATCTGGGGTAGGCTGTTCTCATACGCTGTTCATAGCCCTCGGAGTTTACCCTGTTTCATACAAAGTTGAGCAGAAGCAGCAGCAATTGTGTGGTTTTTTTACTCCTTCCCAGCTCTGGTAGATCAACACCAGTTTTAAAATGTTTGTATTGGCTGTCAGTGAAATACGGAACTGATCTGAAGACTTTCCTTTTTTCTGGGGTATGCGGTATGAATAGCACAGTGCTCTCTGCTCCATGTCTCCTGCACTGCTCACACTTCCTGCTTGCTATGGGATTCCAATGGTTGTAGCAACTGTCTTGTCTCAAACTCATGGGGATAAAATCTCATATACGTCAGCCTTGCAAGGCAACCTTCAGGTAGGGTGATGAGCATGTCTCCAGACTGTCCTAAGGTATTACATCTCAGGTGTGGCAATCCAACAGTTTCTCTGTGGTCATTACAAAGGCTCAGAGAAGGAGAGAACATCTACTGTTGTGACCTTCACACTAACGCTGTTACTGAAATCCCTAGTCTCCAAGGGATGGGCTTTCAGTTGGCAGCAGAACTTAAAGCTATATCCGACTTATCCCTCAGTCATAACCATCTGCCTTTTTTGCTGCTTCAGTCTCACTTCCCATTCAATTAACAACATTCCTCAAGGGACTCAATTACGCCACCTGAGAGAGAGGAAGGGGAACAAATGGTCCGTGCTTCAAGGGAGAAAGAGGAATGTCAAGTCCTAATTCAAGCACAGTGGCAGACTAGCCTTCCCTCAAGAGATAGCACTAACACTTTTTAAGTGAGGAAGTCACTAATATCTGCTGCTGCTGAGACAAGCAGGACTTCTAGAGGCTCTGTGAGTAAACGTGAATGCGTCTGCAAATGCTGAGGGCTGTGAAATGAGCACCAGGGGAAGATCTCCAGTAACGATTGCCCGTTATATGGGGAGGATCAATCAGGACAAGTCCTAGTTCCTTTAGCTATGCCAACAATCTTTAGTGCCAGTGATTCATACACTCTCTATTTTGTTTCAAATATGTGGTCAATATTGAAAAGATGCGTTTCAAGCATAAAAGGTCTTTAAAGAGCTGTGTTTATGCTTACAGAAAAGGCTTCCATGTTTCAAAGGTGTAGATAAAACAACATCAAAGTGAAGAAGGAAGAAATCATCACATTTCCTGACTCTGTGAAGGTCTGAGAAGTATTTTGAAACCTTGAGAAACTTTGCAACAGAAAATGTGTTTTCCTCATGCATTTTGACTGAAATTTCCAAATATTTTTGCAACAAGACCACAATCTGGAGCTTGGGGGGATAGTGGTGGTGGACTTTGTGTGTAGGAGCGACACAATTACAATGCTGCTGCGCTCTCTGGGCAAGCTTTGTTATTGCAGTAGAGAGGTGTAGCATGAGGGTTACAGAGGAAGTTGGGATTCACAAGGATGCCCCCAGGAGCATCTGTAAAGGTAGAGACAAAGGCCCAGGACCTGGCCTGGGCTTTCTTGAGGTTGTGTCTAGAGTTCAAGAGTTAACTGAATTAATACAATGAACAAATCCTGATTAACAATTTTAATTCTGTCTCAGCTCAAGATCCTCAGCCAAGGGAGCAATCTTTGTGCCTTAGACATGTGTGATGGCTTCTGGCCTTGCCTTTGAGCCTGGTGCTGAAGAGCTGGAGATGGGTCGGTGCAGTGGAGATGGAGACTGGTTGTGCTATATGCTATCTCCTTGCTCAGCAAGCTCAAGGCTTGCTGAAGTCATGAGTTATTGCCTGGTAGGAGAGCTGGTATAGACTGCTCAGCAGTGATACTGCCCTGTCCTCTGAGCAGGCCTGGCATCTCAAAAAGGTCTGTGTGATTGAGCTGTAGTAACTGAAGACTCCTGCTTACTTGGCTTGTACTCCCTGCTCTTCAGCTGATGGTTGGTAACTGATCCCTTTAGTGAGGGGACTTTGAAGTTAAGAGACTTTTTCAGGTAATTGGGTGAAATGTATGGTGAAACCTACCAGGAGTGCTTGTATGGCCATCTCTGAGCACAACTGGTGCATAGAAGCCAAGAGGCAGTAATTTTGTCTGGCTTCTTGGTAAAAATATTGACACCCATCAGCATATTGTTGCACTTGGCTATTGCTGTTCCTTGCAGACGACCTGTGGGCAGGCTGAGGGGTGGTAAATGTGTGCTGTCTGGACTAAGGAGTCTACCAGCATTAAAACTGGGGCTGAACTTAGTTCCAGCACCTTGAGTATGGCTCAGCTTGGGACTCCCAGCCAGATCAGTGCTACAGGCATGCTCATATTTATGTCTGAAATTAATTGCTTTTATGTCAAAGAGCAGCTGGAATAAGGCAAGAGGGAGAAAGAGGGAGGGGCTGTGGTACGGATCTGGTTCTCTCAACTTGAAGGGCTCTGCAAGCCCATGTGATTGCCGCCGCCTGTGTTCAGGTGAATGGATGCTGTGGTGGAAGGCAGCAGCGAAATGGTTAAGATGCATTGGTCGAGCTGCTTTAGATATCTAGTATGGGAATAACAGGGGCTCTTAAGACTGGGACTAAATGGTAATGACAGGCTCAGGTGTATTGTAATTTCACCAGTGCTCAGGAATGGAAAAGAAATGAAAGCTGGCACAGGATTCTGTTTCCACTTATGAAGCACCCATCTGCCTTTTTAAAATTCAATTTATGGGAATGGTGAGTAAGGCTGGGCCAGTTCTCAGCCATTAGCATCCCAGATGCATCACTGTATCAATAGCATGCACAGAGCGAGGAACAGCTCTCATGCAGGATTGGCAGAAATTGATATTAATACATGGATCTAATATTCTTAAATTTGTATTCCTTCCCAAGACTCGCAGCGACCCCAAAGGGCAGAAGAAATAATAAGTAAAGGCCTAATTCATTATTTATAACCAGGCAAACCAGGGAAGTAACTCCGTGAGATTACCCGGATAATCCAGCATTAGCATCTTGTTTCAGAGATCTTTATTAGGACTCAGGAAAGGCTTCTGGGAGAGTGAAGACAGTACAATTAATTCATGTGCTAGCCTTTGACCCTGCCTGGTGCCCTGGCCTTATAATTTGCTTTGGGATGTATGTGAGTGTAAGAGAAAGATAAACACTGTTGGGTGAAGAGAAAGGAAAGGAGGCTGAAGAGGGGCAGCACCATTTCAAGCTGCTTGGAGTGGATTTCAGTCGTCAGCAAAGCTGCCGTTGCAGTCGTGCACCATGAACAGCGTCCAGCAGCTGTCTCCTCTCTCGCCTGGTTTATGGGGCCACGTGAATTTGGGGAGGCACTCCTCAATCTTTTAGACTCTGTTTTACAGAACAGGAAGAATAATATTCTGTCCTAGACATCAGGCTCACGAAGTTAATGTTTGTGTGATGCTTTGAGGTTAAAACACATTAGCTCTTGCAGTCCAGCATCTGTTACTCTTTCTCAATGCAGGTACAACCTATAGGCCTTTTGAAAAACTGTTACTTTACTCTCCCGTCCCTTGCTACTTCTGTGTATGATATGTGGATGATTTTGCAGAGGGAGGGGACCAGTTTCTGAGCTGCAGGTTGAGAAATACTGCCCTCGTTGGGTTTTTTGTTTTGGGTGGGTTTGGGTTTGGGTTTTTTCTGTGGTTGTTTTATTTTGGGTAGTTGGTTTGTTTTTTCTTTTCCTGAAGAGGTTTAGAATGGTCTCAGGTTGCAAGAATGAAACCAGCTAAAAGGTCACAAACTTTTGCAGGAAGCTGTAGAAGAGAGTACCATGAGGCAGAGGGGGAGACCCTCCTTCTGAGACTCCCAGCTTAGTTTTGCAGATGTGAAATGTTTGAATAAGCTATGGGAGAAGACTTGAATGCATGCTTAGTCCTGATAATGCCTTCAGCTCTTTATGCTTTGCCAAGCAGTCCTTTATTGCGTAGAGAGGCTTGCTCTCAGGTACCAATAGCAAGGAGATGGGAGATACACTTCTTGGAAGATTCATGGGGACTCCCCTCTGGATGGCTTTTTGATTGGGACTGCTACTCATCTTGATTCTTTGTGTTCATCGTTGGTTCAGATATGTGGGCAGACAGTTCAAACAGGAGCAGGGCAGACTGTCAACAGTTAATGGAGTAGCAGTGCAACTACTTTGCATTTATATTGTACCTTCTCTCAGAGGAGCTCAAAGTGCTTCCAAATGTTAACTAATCCCCACTAGACACCTGCCAGGTAGGTACAGTCAATAATAAGCCCATTTTAGATGAGGAAGGCTGAGGTGGAGCAGTTTAACAGTTCTGAAACAGATCAGTGGCAGTGTTGGGAATAAAGCCCAGGACTCCCAGATGCCAGTCCCTGGCTCTTCTTTGCTGCTTTTTCATCTGAATGGATTTACCCATCCCTAATATAAAGCAGATCAGATCACCTCCCATGTCTGCATACACAAATTTCCTTTAAACACTAGCTGTCAGTGGGCCTTTTTGTGAAATTACACACAGAAGAAAGAGAGAATATTGCCATCTGGGATATCATATCAGCACTTCTGGAGTTATTTGGTACAGGATGTATCCAATTATAAATGAGCTAGAAGCCTACAGTCTAACAAAAGCAGGTGAAACCTTATCAGCAGCAATGAACAGTTTAGGAAAGGAGAGCTAGCAGGATTATTAACCCTCCTGAAATAGACTCTGTCTTCCAGAAGGGAAAATAATAACGTCCGTAAGTGAAATAATTAACAGAAAAACTATTTGCAACACTTAATGAAATGAATAAGAATATGCTAATGCATAGAGTTAAGACTGCACAAAGACTTCTACCACATTGCATGCTAAGTATGCAATTTTTATATACTCATAACTTTGTTAAATTGAAGCCAAATGTCTTCCCATTTAGGAAAGCACAGACTCCTCATTCAGACTCCATGTGTCAGGTTTCCAGCACTAGCCATGCTTTCTCCCTAGAAGGCTTTTGGGGTTTGGTTTTGGGTTTTGTTCTTTCCCTAGAGTGTGCTTTTCATCATTCTGTAACTCACAAGCAGCTGAAGTGATTTTTTTGAGATGATTCAAACACTCTTCAGCTCTGGGAAAACATTAAATTGTGACGTTGTTTTCCAAAAGTGTGTAGAAACTGGGAACAAGAAGTGTCTCCCAGCCATACCTGCCAAGGGTGCTGGCAGCTCTGCCTGCAGTAAGCTTATCATTACGTGAGCTGCATTAGTCCTACAAATTGTGCCTGGAAGCAACAGGCACTATACTGCTGCCAGAGCCATACTGGGTTTCCAGGTATACCTGCCACCAAATGGTACCTAAGTTACTAGGTCTTGATGTTGCTGTGGTACCAGTTCTGTGCCACTATATCCAGCCCAGCTGTCCCACTTGCTGATGTGGCCTTGTCATTTTAGCTAAGGACTGGCAGGAAAGAAAAACCCTGTCCTTTCCCTGAAAGGGCTTATGCATGTGCTAAGAGGAGGGGATGAGGTCGAAGACTGCTCTGAGGGCCTCAGCTGCTGCGTGGTCAATGTGCTAGCTCTCTGCTTGGGATGTGTCAAGGAGTGCAAGCTGCAAGTGAGCTGGTTTTGCTGTGTTCTGCTGGTGTGTGGCTGTGTGTCATGGAGCCTACTTTGTCACGGGAGAGGGGTGAATTAGGTGGCTTTAGAGATGTCCTGTAGTGTGTTTGTGCGATTCCAAAAGGTGAAGAATTCAGGTCAGGACTGAATCAAAAAGGTGCTACTGATCTCGTGTGTGAGAAGAGCAGGAAGAGGTGCTGCTTGTCTCTCAGACTGAAGTTCTTACTGCTCCAAAAGCTGATTAAAGGAAAAGAAGTTAAAAGGAGAACATTTTAAAGCTGCTTTTTCTGGGTTTCCTCCCCTGCCAACACAGGTAGATTTCTGAAGCTGCTGGCAGTAGATTGCCTGTGTGCATCTTCTGTGTGCATTATCAACCTACAAACATTGCGTAGTGACACATAAAATGTCCTAAGGATCTTCACTGGGCACTGTGAGGTTTTTGGGACCTGCTTGCCTTGGAATGAGAACACTCTGGGGCTTAGATTTGCTTTCCCAGTGGTGAGGAGACGCCATTCCCCACAGAACCATTTCCAAACAAATAGGACCCGTTTTGCAGAAGTGAGGCCTATTCTGGGTTAATGACATCTTAAGTCAAATGTACCTCCTTGCGTTCACAGAGAATGCAGTATTGTGGAGCTGACAAGCATACATGATAGCAACAACGTTTTCCTGGAAAATGCTATTATATACAGCCTGGGAAACCATGTTCTGGACATGTCAATATCTGCTTTGGGAGATGGTTTAGGCCTTTTAAACTGATTCCTGATATTGCGGATATCTCTGCTGAGAGTCCCAGTGGCCTTCCTTACATCTACTAATCTTATGCCTGCAGTTGGCTACTGAACAACTAGTTCCAGGGCCTGGGATGTGAGAATAAGGAGATTTGATTAGGAAGGGGGGATTGGACTGAAGAGCATGTAAATGGAGGGCTGGGGACTTTCCAGGGTGAACGTGAACTGCTGCTCTTCCTCCTCTGCTGCTCACAACACCCAGGCTGACTTAAGCAGGTGGGAACTGTGGGAGAAGAATGACAGGAGCGTAGGAAGAGGAGTGTATGGTTCTTGTGCTTTCTTCCCTGAGCTCCATGCTTATTTTTTTTCTCCTTATGAGAAGGCTGGGAGGGAAATTCCTGCTAAAGTACCAGAAGTACCAGGCGCAGGGATTTAAGGGGGAGAGTGCAGCAACAACACAGAGGAGAACACGTGAGACTCGGTTTTAGCAGCTCATTTAAGTCAATGTGACCCAAAACAGAAGGCTTTGGCTCTAATGCAGAATGACTTATTCCCATGCTGCCAAAATGCACACTTTTGCGAATGCTATCTACTGCTTCATGGCTGTTTTAAGGCTGGAATGATCGAGAATTCTCTACTGCGGTATCTGATTGCTGGGGTTGCAGGCTGTTTGGTAGGTCTAACACACCATAAGCGCAGGTGCTTGGGTAAATATTGCCTCTTCCTTGTCTGAATCAATACCCGTGCTGATCACTTTGTAAGTTGATGTGCTTTGATGAGAGAAGAGGGTGCCGTTTGCTATTTCACAGTCATTCTGGAATATCTTTTTCTTCAGATTGGTTTGCTTTTATGGGACTCTGGCCTGTATCCTGCAAATAACCCTGAAATTTTAAATAGTTAAATGTAGTTGGCCAATTTCTTCCCTTGGACATACCCATATCGTTCCCATGGCATTGCTGAGAACCCAGAATGCATTTATGAGGACAAGCTAAGCCCAGCAGAGCCATTTCACTCCAGGCATAACACTGTTCAAAGTCAATGGAAGCATGATTTGAGCACATGTGTTTGTATTTTACAAGTGTTTTTCTATATTCCTTTATTTCCAGGCTAGAATCCAACAGTGTGAATGCCAGGCAGAAAATAGCTGTTTTCTTCTTAACCCTTTGTTTTCAGTGAGCTGTGCATGTGTTTGGGGAGTACAGCATGGTGACAGTGGGATGTCACAGTGGCAAGGTGGGGTTGTGTTCGGGATGCTCAAACTATCAAGAGCAAAAGGTAGGAAAATCGGCTTGGATTTTTGAAGATGTCAAGGTTTCCTTGATCAGCTCCCATAGAAGCTGGCTTATAACATTGGCTTCCACAGTGGCAGAATGAAGCTAGAGTGCTTTGGAAAAAGTCTCATTGTTCCCCAGAAAGGTCTGTTTCTGACCAAATAAAATAATTCTCCTCTCAGGTTAGCTGTCTGAGGTCAGTTCTAAGCGCTGCTAGCCCCATTCACTTGGCTTAAAGCACCAGCTGCTTTGATTTGACATGGTTTAACACATGGTTGGCAAGACTGACTTGACACAGGTTAAAAGTTCTCTGAGAGGAGACACAAGCTTGTGTGTCCATCGCCAGTTGGCCTGGCAGGTGCCTAGGCTGCATCAAGCCATCTGTGGTAACAGCCTCCACCCTGCAAATTCAACCTGCATCCCCAGGTCTTCCCAGTTTGGCCTCTCTTGCTGTGTGTACTCGGGGCTTTTTGCATAGTTCTGTATGCTAAGATGCTGTGGGCCAATTGTAGAATGATGTATCTCATATAGGAAACTATGAAAAGGCTTTGGAAGGCTACCAAGGTGGGAGCGATTTGAACTTCTGAGAGGAAACAGTATATGGCATCTAATCTTTACTCACACCCACAGTAAAAATGTGTCCAGACTTGGTCTGAGAGCTGTTTGTGTCAGTGCTTGGACATTTCATGCTAAATCCTGGGTCAGAGGGAGTCCAGTGTGCACTCTCTGCATGCTTTAATTGTGCAGCAATCTTGACTCCACTTCCATAGGTTTGGGCCTATCTTGGGAAATGATGTAGCACCCATGAGGTTTTGCCGTGAGAGCCGTTTAAGATGAACAAATCCAAGGTAGTCAGTGCAGTTGGGCATGTACAAAGTGTCTAGGCATGTGCAGGAAGTCCTGTTCTCAGACATTACAAAAATACTCTTGGCAAATTCAACTGTCTCCCCAGCAACTGGCAAGGTGACAGGAAAATTGGCCAGGCAGATTTCCAACTGGCTTGGTGGCAACCCTGATTTAAGATGAATATTCTCTGTCAGATTTATTTAGAAGCTAGAAATACCTACTTCCTGGTCTCTCATTGTCTGTTTCTCCTTGTTTTGTGCATGTTTCTTGCCATCCTACTCTCTGTTGATTTAAGGCAGCCATAGCTAGGGTGAGCGTCACCTGCGACACATGAAAGCACCTTGCTCCGTCTTCTGCTTTCAGACCACTTCCATAGGAAAGGCTCGTGCCGTGGGGATGTTCCTGCTCCTTGGTACTCTCAGAGTGGGCTTGCTCCAGGTGGCTGAAGATGTGTCTAGCTCTCAGTGTGCGGTTCTGGGTGGCACTTGGCTCCCTCCAGGACCCTTGGACTGGCAGAGCTGGTGGCTGGCAGGGCAGCAAGTGCCTGGGGCCAGCTGCCCTGAGGAGTCAGTGCAGAGTGCCACTGTGCTGTGCAGAGATGTGCTGGGGCAGAGACCTGGGGTGCCTGCGCCCTGCTACTACTGTTTTGACAAGTCACTGAAGTGTGGGCATTTAAAGCTTGTGATAACTGTATGTGGAGAGAGAGAAATTAAGCCCATTTTGCTGGAGAGACAAGTGCCTGTGAAGCTCTCTCAGGTCCTTTAGATCCTCTTCCCATCCAAGCTGTGCTCTGCAAGAGCTCTTAAGGTAGAGAGGGCTGAAGTGCAGGCTGTGCCCCGAGACCAGGCTCCCCTTCTGCCTCTGGGCTGCAGCAGTGGGGGGACTCCCAGCTGCTGGCCACTGCAGGAGGAGAGCCCTTTACCTCTCTTCCTGCCTGGGGCTGGTGCAGAGAGAGCTTCTGGGGTCCCAGAAATACCCCTGGGCGCTGGTGTGTGTGGCATACAATCTGCAGGGCTGCCGGGGAGAACCTGCACGTGTCCTGCCACATCTAGTCCCTGATGTCCGTAATCCATTGTGGGATCACTCTTGGCTTTTCCTTCATATTGCTACTGCAATATGAAAGGTAAAGGAGCTGCCTCCTTTGCCTTCGGGCAGCTGGAGAAGCATAAGACAGCTGCGTACTCAGGGCTTGATATTGCAGGCTCTTCTCTGGAGAGCTCAGGAGGGCTGAGGTTTGCAGCGGGCCTTTTTCGTGGACTTTTGCTTGGGAGATCATTAAGGGCTGGGCATACTTGGATACTAACAAGGAAAAAGCATTAAGCTGAAGTTTTGTAGCTCAAGCTTTTGAAGGTGCAGCTTTGCAATAGCCAAACCTTGCTCTACGTGGCCCCGTAGGTGTGTAGGTCTGGCTGCATATCCAGGGTGCAGAGGACAGAAGGCTAATGGCCTGTACTAACGACAGAGCTGACACAGCAGCAGGATGCACTGGGGCTGTCTTCCTCCAAAATCTTCACGTTTATTTATATACCTTGAGAGGTTTCCTGAGTAGGTGCAGATTGCTGCAAAATGAGTTTCAGACTCCTGACAGTGGGCCTGCTAATCTGATTCAAAATTAGTCCCTGAGCTCCTGCTGGTGTGAGGAACACGGGCTGAACCCTAGTTCTGTAAGCTGGTATGGAGGGAGGCAGTGTCCTTTCGAAGCCATAAAGCTGCTCTGCTTGCCCCGTGCAATTTCCTTGTTGTCCAGCCTAAAGGCCTTCAGGAAAACGCCAGACACACTCCACTGACCTCCTTGCAGTACATCCCAGAGCTCCACAATCTGATATTAATTACAGTAAGGCTCTGTATTAAAGCAGAGATTTGCCAAGCTACCATAGGGCTTTCAATGCTTGATTCATAGAATCACACAGAATCACAGAATCATTATGGTTGGAAAGGACCTCCGGGGTCATCAAGTCCAACCTTTGTCCTAGCATCTCTCT